>JAQQZZ010123918.1:0-14331 GCA_030265115.1 Mopalia vespertina
GGCTAGGAAACCTTGTAACCCCCCCCCCCCCCCCCCCACGATTAGTAAGCGCACACACTACCACTAAGCCACAGCCGCAGGCCCAAGACAGCATTGCTACTTTCCGAACAAACTGCTCTAGCCAGAGGTCCGTATACATAAACAAAGGTAATTCTACCATGACCTTTAACATGCATTTGTTTTTGTGGTTGAAGGAAGTCTCCCTCAACAAAACTAGCAACAAACTAAGACGACACAGGACAAATACAGGACCATGACAGGACGTAATACAAAGACATCACAAACAGGTGGGCTTCATGTTGCCCCTTAGCTCTGACAGCACCAGGGCAACAAGAAGTTCCCTCCCAACTGTCCGCCATGTAACATACAAGTAATAACATTTGACTGACTTTGAAGTTTTTGATCATAACATTGTACAGCATTTTACATGTCCAGCTCATCACGATAATAAGTATCTAACAAACACAGGTCACATACTTACTATGAAATTAATGGCTTTATTGATTAATGCTTTAATTGAAAATTCCTCGTCATCATGTTCCTTCTTTTCAGGTTCTTTCGTCTGAAATAAATAAGAAAACATTAATTTGGAAAGAGAAAGGGAGACAACTTTTATTCATAAGAGCGTTCTTTGCTGAATGTAAAGTAGGCAATAATTACAAAGCAAAGATTGTTTGTGTTATTGGGGTTTTACACTGTTACCCATAATGGTTGCAGGAAACCACCCTCGACAAAACTGATATTAAACAACATCAACACAATCATTAGATGCTAAACAAACATGCCACAACAAGAAAATTCGGCCTGGTTTGTTTGTTGTTTGATTGGGGCTTAGCATCATACCGCTTAACTCAAAAATACAATACATGGGGCTAGAGACTTAGTAAACACATGTATATAGATGCTGTGTTCTATCTAATTTAAATCTTAAGCATCGTAAATAGGCTTGATTGTAACCACATGATGATACAATCTACATTGATTTACTATGAAAAATGTCAAATACAATTTACATCCACATAACATTTCCATAGAGAATAGATAAGATATCATTTACATATGATATCTAAATAAGCACTTACCACATATTTAACAGTTGGAATATCTTTAATCATCTCATACATTTCTTGAGCCTACAAATAATAAAAACATGGCTATTGATAAGTGTTTTTTTTTTTTAATCAGAAAATTATTGTCTGCCCTGTCATGATATTCTAGAGTCCTGCACAAAATTTCTGGCAGCATAACTTGGTGTAATACATACCCATATAACACTTTGTGTGCAGCAAATTGAAAACTCTTAGTTTGCAAAAATTCTAACCATTGTATAAGCAAATATTGCCTTAGTATCCATAGAATCATTTGGTTTTAGGTTACCGGTATTCTAAATTGGCAGATTTTTTAATTTTCCTTTCATACAGGTTGTATGCCATGCTTAACGTTGTTTCACTTTTATGAATGGCTGCGAGGTCAACCAGTGATTATGAGTGAAAGAAATCACCCTCTATGTCGATATCAACAAACACGGGTACATGTAAGCTAGCAGACAAGGACATCATGAAAATGGTGCAGTAAGACAAAATGTCAATTTTTTTGGTGGCACCACATCAAATTGTTGTTCTGAGAGAATCAGAGTAAGAAAACTCATGAAGTACTAGAAACCTGCAAATAGAAAATAAAAACGGCAAGAAAATGATCAACAACTACTGTTCTAAGTGAAACACACTTTACCATAATTTTTAATATCACTCACCAATTTACAAGCACTTGCCACCCTTTCCAATATACCATCATGGCCAAGGCTTTGGAGACACACCCACAAGGGGAGACAATTCAATTTGAGCTGTGGGTTAAACGTGCTTAATCCTATAGCATGGGAGAGAGCAGGGTCGGGTTTCTTATATATTGTCTGAGAACTCAGATTAAGGAATCAAATATAAAGTTAAAGGTTAAATGCATTTATTCACCATTACATACATTAAGCTACGTTAATATGACAGTCGTGGCTGGTTTAACCCACTGGTTGAGTATGTTCAGGTTAGTTTACAGCTTATAAAGATGTATATTGCTTGAATAAAGTTGGTGTGGTGTGTGTTCTAGCTGTTTGTGTGGTATATCGTGACGTTTTATAGCGTGGTTACACTGTAGTACAAACAGAATATTCTTATACACATACAACAACAAAAATTTACTTTTATCCCCAATTCAAAATTTCCCTACGACGTATCGTTTCACAAATAAATTTGTGGCACAGTTTTTTTAATTAGAACTCAGTTAATTGTTTACACAAATTTGAAGAATGTAATCTGCTATAAATAACTGCTACAATTAATAAATATTAACAAATGAATATGTCTACTATGGAGAATAGGAGTTATAAATTGTACGAAAAAATGCATGTAGATTTTTTAACTTATTATCTATCAACGTTACACTGGTAGTGTTTTTAAAATGAATAAGAACCATTCATACATGTAGTATCTACACTGCTCAATATTAATTCCAGAAGTTGAAAATCCATGTAAAGTTATGACGCAAGTTAAAATGACATGTGTATAAAGGATACCGCAACTGGCAGACCAGGTATACCCAGCCAATTGCCCAATCTGACCGTCATACTGTCCCCAGACTTAGCTGGACTGATAGACCTCGGGATGGAGAACATCACCAGAGTGGCTAGGTTATCACTGAAACAAATAAGGTCAAAACTTACAAGAATGCTTGTCTTATTGAAATTACAAAGATTTCAATTGCGTAATTGTGCTGACAGCCAGGCAGATATACAAACACCATTAGCTGCCATGAAAATCTCCACCCTGTGTTGAGGTAACCTAATATTATTAGATACGAATTATACAATTATAATCCCACTCTTTAATACTACAGCAATGTCTCCTAGCTACAGAGCCATATACATGTAAGTGATACGGAAAATTAAAAAACTGTTTCTCAGTAGTTTATAACTTGTTTGAACATCTTATATCTCATTCAAACAAGGCTGTTCCCACAATTTAAGTCATTTAAACGAGTTGTTGAGCAGTAGAATTCTGATTTCCTTTTTATGGCTAGGAGGCCAGATTAATCTAGTCCACGTAGGATCTTCATTCACTATAATCAAATAAAAAAGCTGGGATCTATTACTTTGCATAAGGCTTGTTCTCTCATATGCTGTGTGCCAGCCCAATGGATGAAGGAAACCATATTTAATGTCTCTGGTAACAAAGATAAGATGGAACAATCACAAGACGCAAAACAAAGACGCCAGAACAGATCAGAAACGTGTTACAGAACACCACTGATAGCTCATTTGGGAATGCCACTGAAAACCATGAATCACCACACCAGACAAGCATAGGATGGATAATAACAAGGTGCAAATTTAAAGTGTGGGCCACCCTGTACACTCTGTGTTCCCCCCTTAGCTCAAAGAACATGAGGGCACAGGAAGCTCCCTCAAACCACATTTAAATACAAGTATAGTTAACAATGTTAGGAGAATGAATCTGTTTGTGTATCACTCACCCTTCAATGTGAAGCCAGATGTTATTGTTTTTACACAGGGATTGTAACCTCTCAAAGTTATCCACATGACCCAATAATGGAGTTCCTGGACGAAGAACATATCGAAACAAATCTTTTATTAATACATCAAATTGCTTTATATACACACAATTTACATTATCAATCGCCTAATACAGTTAAAATTTAATTCATATCACATTTATGTATATCTTACAACACAGTATTAACTCATTGTTTTCTGCCAGGCCCATGTATCATATAGACTAACATTTCAAATGCTAAAAAGATTTCAAAATTTTTATTAAAATCACTGATAACATTATTTGCTGGAGGTTTCAGGTTATTTCACTAAATGATGGTGCACCCAAGGGCTTAGGCAGATAGGTGTCCACCTGTCCAAATGGACACCCTGAATTGAACAATTGCCTCATTTGGACACCCTATTTTAAGAAACTTTAACATGCAAGAGATAGTGAAACAAAAAGTGAGGCAAATTGACCATTTTGGACACCATACTTTTGATTTCTGGCTAAGGCCCAGGGTGCACCTGCCCAATGGGTGAAGGAGCACCCTCAATGTCATGCCAGACAAGCACAGAACATAATAAGGGGTCCAACAAGACAATGTTGCTCATTAGCTTGGAAACACCACAACAATACCAGGAGCAATAAAACCCAATTAACACAGCGTTACACCATGCTGCTTCTCTTGGGCACTGCAAGCCTGCAACCACAATAAACTGACAATGTATTGCCACTTAGTTCAGACAGCACAAAGAAATCTTTTATTAGAGGTCTGCTTGATAAATCGAGAGTTTCATTTAATTTGTATAATGTGTTTATCTACAGTACCTGCATATGCCACCAATAAGACTGGAGTTTTAGCGGCAGCAATATCATCCTGTATTAACTTCTCCAGTACTGCCACATCCTAGAGCACAACAAAATAATTACAGGTTGTGAGATCATTTTAAAATTCTCTAGTTGTGCCGTTTCATACAGCACAAAAAATAATTATAGGACAAGAACTCATTTTAAAATTCCCTAGTACTTCTGTTTCATAGAACACAAAAATAATTACAAGACATGTAGTCATTTTAAAATTCTCTAGTACTTCTGTTTCATAGAACACAAAGAATAATTATAGGACATGAACTCCTTTTAAAATTATCTAGTTGTGCTGTTTCATACAGCACAAAAAATAATTATAGGACAAGAACTGATTTTAAAATTCCCTAGTACTTCTGTTTCATAGAACACAAAAATAATTATAGGACATGAGGTCATTTTAAAATTCTCTAGTACTTCTGTTTCATACAGCACAAAAATATAATAACAGGTCTAAACGTCATTTCAACATTCTCTACTCTAAATCTTACATAAAAACATAAAATTTAACAATTTTACCTCATTTTTACCCTCTCATGAAAACTCTAGTCTTACTAAAGCACATGGACTTACACACTTAAAGACAGACAACCAAGGAAGCTATTTGAGAAAACCATGTTTAAATTTAAGATAGAAAAGTACCAAGAGGCACACTGTTTCTGTATAAATATTTTAAGGCTCTTTGTGATTTTTGGCTAAAACTATTGGCAAATTCGACACCTTTAATTTTCAAAACAGCCTATAAAGATGAAGACAGCTTACATTAACAGACTTGGTTTAAATATACATTATTTAATATAAAAAAAATGATCCAGCTTTTAAAGCAGTGAAGATATCTATTCATTTGACAATTTTTTGTATAGCAGAAATTTGAACCATGTTATGAAGGATATATAAATTTGGATAAATGTGGGAAAAGACTAAATGTGCATGCCTCTACAAGATAAAATCAAGACCAACACTCTATTGAGCTGTATAGAAGATGATTGTGGTATTTACCAATCTCTCTCTATGTGAAACAGTCATACAGGGACATTTCAGTTTATAACTTTTTTGTTTAGAAATTTATAGAAAGAAAATGTACACATGCATGTTTATGTGTAAAGACAGTTTTACTACATACTTAAGGTTATTTAACTCACATGAGTGACATGACGACAGCTTGGGTAAAGGAAACCACCCAAACCATCACTGGTAATAGGAAATAACAGGACAATCACAAGAGTAACACACAAACTGAAGATGCCACAAAAGATCGCTTTCAGGTTGCCCATTAGGCTGGGCAGCACCAGGGCAACAGGAAGCTCCCTCCATCGTGTTGTCACTGAAGAAGCAGCTATATCAGGGAATTGCAGCCATTTAATAGTGATCCTCATTTGTCTTTAGTAATCTGATTAGCGCCGTTTGAATTAGAAAACAGTTAAATCTTCCAACCGTTGACCATTTTCTTCTTCTGGTAATACCCCTTTGATTCATCATGATAATGAAGTGTACATGTCGTAAGATGCACTGCAGTAAAAGCTTTGTTTTTTGTGAAGCATGAGCATGACAGGGATTAATATAGCTAAGCACTGATGTCTAAGTATTTTATCTTTATTTGAGGAACTTTGTCCTGGGGGATTTATGAAATGCTAGTGTCTCGATTGTCCAATGATTGTTTGTTTGTTTGTTTGATTGGGGTTTAACGTCGTACTCAAGGCTATTTCACTTACAGTGTATATGACGACAGATTGTCCACTTCACATGGCTCCTTGCCTTATTACAGTGGAAAACCGAGAGGAAACCTCATAAAAACCACCCCCACGATTGCCAGAGCCACATCTTGTAACTCACTCATATACCGGAGGGTCGATTGTCCAATGACAACATGAGTATGAGGTAAACATAACTATTTCAAGGCCCAATGGAAATCTCATCTTTTGAAATATCTCAAATATGTAATTGTTGATAATTTAAGTCTGTGGTTTACATTCAGACTACAACATCACTATTGCCTTTACTATTGGTTGGGCTGAAATATTGAAAAGTCATTTTTTGTTTTATGCCATGTGATATGATTTCGGCGAACCAGAACAAAAATAGTTGACATCAGTATAACAATGTTACACTGCAATGGGTTGCCATGTTGGTTTGCCTTATTTGGTTAGAATGTAATTACATGCATTGTCTGAAATGTGAGGTGTTGACGACACTCACATAATATTAATTCTGCCAAATACTTAATGGTAAACATATTGGTTTGTTGAATTAAGTGTTATGCAGCCCCATTAGTGGTATTGAACACAACAGATGAATCATTTGAATGAGATCTAAACCACGTTTATGAGTAAGATACAGTCATTGAGAATAAACAGTTATTTCTGGATAGCCACCAGGGATGTGCTGTTAAGGTGGACAGATAAGCAGGTATGACTACACGGTACTCAAAAATATTTTTAATTGACAGAATCCAGTTTCAATAAGTTTTTGATAGGTTCATCACGTTTAATCATCGGTTTAAACAGAAAGACTAAAAAAATATATCATCACAAATTTAATAAAAGTTCCTCTACTAGGAAACATTGGACTTCACACTAGTTTAAACTTCTCAAATTTCTTTCACGGATAATATTACCATTTTGTTAGTTGTGAAAGTATTAAAGCATTGTAACAAACAAATTTATGTTTTCTAAGAAATCCCAGAATTTCAAAGTCAATTAAAAAACTTCCAAAGTATTGATTTTATTGATGAACATTTTGGTGATTTAGGGTAGGTAACATATGTTAAATAAAATCTCATGTGGGATGCAATATTTTACATCACAAAATAGAAAAATCATGTTCTATGAAAAAAACAAGTCGTTAGATTTCCAGAAATAAAAGTTTGTTCTATATTATATCAATGGTAATTATCAAGCTGAATTCAAGCAAAAATTCTTTAATGAAAATCTAATAATATACATTACACAACTACAGAATAGTGTTCCTTAAAACTAGGACAATATCCACTCCCTGCAATAAAGATATACACCATTTATCCAATACCATTCCAATGGGGTTTGCCAATGGACAAGAGGGGGGATAAATCTGTCACTCATATAACTGGCAGTGCCACCTATATCCCTGACTATAAACAATAACATGGTATGAATATTCAGTTAAATTTTATTGTTAGTCAATGTCATAGATGGTACTGCCAGTTATATGAGTGACAGATTTATCTCCTTTGTGAGCTACTGGCCAACCCCATAACATGTACATAAGGAAAATAACCATGCCTACACCGGACTACTACATAATGCAAACAAAACTTACCATTTTACCATGCTCACCAGAACTCTGTAATATTTTATGTAAATATTGGATACAAATGTGTTTTACAGTCAGACTCAAGATAACTTAAGGAGTGTATATGTAAGCAAATGCAGTTTAAAAATGTGACACATCAGTGACACGATGTGGTTCAACTTTATCTTTTTGAAACTTGTTGCAACATGCAACTTTTCGGAGAAAAGTCTTGGGGTTTTTTTTGCATTTCTAACCAAAGTTCTTACAAGTTTTATCTTGGAATTCAAGGTCATTCTAGGACATTTATATTAGATTTTAAAATACAATTAACTACATGCAACTGGTTGCCCCATTGTCTTGTCGTTTTGTCAGATTTCTAACAAAAGTAACAGAGAAGTTCCAGTAGCAGATATAATCAAAATTCCCATTCTCATTTAAAGATTGCATTGAATCAATACTTTCTTATAGTAATTTATATATATCACATTTCAGACAAGGACTTGCCCTGGAGTTTTTTAATATAAAACATTGCCAACATCAATACTTGTCACCAGTTGCTGTTTTAACAAATACTTCAGAATATTCTTCTTTTTAGGTCTCCTTGATACAATTTTCCTTCAACAGTTTCATTTTAGTAGTGTTGTTGTTGTTGTTGACTTACCATTTTTTGTGTGGCCCCGAACATGGTATTGCATGGCACAGTACAGAGACATGACATCGGCAATCCGAGCTGAAAGAAAATACAAAAATTCATTAGTAAAAATATATTCCATGTTTTTATGGATAAGTCAAGTTGGTTTTCATGGCAACAATAATAGGAGGCAAAATAAAACCAATTCATACAGATTAAAATGTCCAGAAGAGCTTTTGAAACTAAGTGTAGCACAAGGCCCATGAATAGCAGACTATGTTTCAGTGGGGATTAACTCTGCACTGAAGGTTATTGCAGTCATATGACAATATGCCAGGCAGATGTGCGCAAGAAACCAACCCGGACACAATCTCAGGTCACAATATAATGACACTCCACAGATCAAATTTGTGATGCCTCTCAGCTCTGAGAGAACCATGAAGCTCTCCCATACCACCAGTAAATATTTTAGGAGTTTTTTTAGTTCCATTAGGTCTTGCCAGTAATAACTATGGCCAGATTTACTGGAATTGGGACATTCTCATCTTAGAGAATCAAGTCCTACCAATAATGTGTGCAGTTCATCAGTACTAGTTTATTTCAGATGCTTAATGTTGAACAAGTTGTCACAGTAAGTCATTCGTTATTACGCATCATTGATCAGTCCACCTTTTGGAGAGTAATGTGCAGTTGATATGTGCAAGCCATTATCTTGGTTGATCTTCTTATAGACGATAGTAGGCAGCCTACTCACTAATTATTGGCTATATACAAATATTTCTTTATAGCCTCCGATACAGTACTGCTCGTTTCTCGAGGATTGCCAGAACAGGGTTTACTTGTGAACATCCAATTAGAATCGTCTAATAGCCATTTGCAACAAAGTTATTTTTCACACAGGCAGTTAAACGGGTGCTGCCTTAGATAAGACAAACAACTGCAGTCTGAAACTCTCCCAATGATATGGCCTAATTTCACAGTGACCCTGTTCTGGCTGTCCTTGAAAATACAATTGAGACTTCAATCAGTGGCTATAATGAACTGATTTGAATACAGAGTTAGCTACCGATTATGTTCTAAGTGTGGTATTAAGCACACTCTTATGACTAGAAATTGGGCTTACCTGTGAGCAAATGTAATGTCCGAGCCCATTCCTGGCAGCAGCACTGACATAAATAACAGGTGGCCGAGAGTAGAGGGCCTCGAACCCCTCAGTGGTGTATTTGGGGTACTTCTGATGGAGAGCTAGCTTACACATCCTGACAACACCATCCCTGTCATCCTCATGGTAAGTCACTGCTCCTTTATTAAACCTGGGAAAATGAACAATAACATAGTTCATTCGTTTTTTAATGTTTTACAGAAAAATTTCATACTACGGTATATATTTAGCCAACTTGGCAATAATATTGGTTGACAACAACCTAAACTGGTAAAATGAAAGGAAAAACAATATTTTTAAGGGAACTTGCTGTTTTTTGGGAGACATGTAAGCTAAGAGATCTATTTAAACAAACAGCTTCTTTAAGGGATATGTTAGAATTCAAGGATTAATTTCTTATCGATTTTCTAAAAGCTTAGTTATTAACATGGAATAAGTTTTGAGGTGGATCCTTACACTAAGTTTAAGTGATTTACTGCACTAAATCAGATACAAATTGGGGAATTCCTTAAAACTGAAGGGGAAATCCCCAACTTATTAAAAAAAAACATTACAATGATAGTTACCTGAATAGTCTTGTCAGCCACAGTTCACAATCCGATGTTATTTTGGACGAGAAGCGTTTTAAGTGAGGAGTATCCAGAGTAGAGATATAAGCGGCTAAGTCATGTGACATAATGGCTGCTTTACCAACATCATCTAACTTTTGTAACCTAGCTGGGCTACAATGGAAAAACAAACAAAACAAAAATCATGCATAGGCTGTACAATTTCGCCTTCTGCCGGACCTAAATACACTTGAAAACAGGGCTGAAACCTCATATGACCTGTGAGCATTACAACTATATGTACATTGACGGCGAATCAGAAATCCGTTACCTTGGGTAGAATTATAAACACAATAATACATGGTACTTATGCAAATTTGGAGATTAGTGCAATTATTGAGAAATTTTACATATCCAGAGGGATTATGTCCATGTAGCTGTAGGTTTCTCAGTGTATATTCTTTAAATGAACACAAGTAACTAAAAAATTTTGGTTGTCTGAATTCTAAGTGAGCAAAAAGCAGTTTACAGTTCAAAAGTAAAATCTGTATATTGGACATGGTCAAGAAGTCTAAAACAAACAAAATTTTAAATTTATAAATAAATAGTTAGGATATTGTTTAAGACATAATTAATGAGCTTAGATCAAGAAAACTTAACACTTATGTGAGTAAAGAATAACTTACATGTATACTGTAACGGAAGCAAAATAAAAACATACATTTTTCTATCAGAGTCCACTTCTTCAAAATTTTCATTGGCTATCATATTCAGCATGGATGTCTCCACATCTTGAAGAGACTGGCCACTGAAATAAATATAATTAAAAATGGTAAACAAATGTAAGCGGAGTGAGACATTTTTGATAATCTGTTAGGCCAATGGAATTACAGTTCATGTTTTGCGTCCACCGCCCGCGTGGCTCTGTGACGGCCGCAAGAAAAGTTCATTATTTGCAAAAAAAATCATTATTTCTGGAAAATCCCACCACATTTTTATTTTCACCAAGGACACGTCATAAAAACATCTAAAATGTCATAAAATGCAACTCAACCCCCTCTCCATTTCAAGGTTGAATTATCTCCGCTGACAAATGACCGCGATGTATCATATGTACACTTATACATGCACTGCGACATTCCACTCTCGTCGACGATCGATGGCGGAAAAGGCCGAGCATTAATGACGAATGGCAGCATGTGACAGACAGTCTACAATCTATGAATAAATGCATAGAATGGCTAAAAGTATTGGTTCATGTTATATTTTTAGTACTACGCAAAAAAATGAATAATGAATAATGAAAAAAAGCCTTGTGTCTTTTCAAAATCCTTCGGACGCAAAACATGAACTTTCATTCTCATGGCCTTAATCATGATGTCCTGTGGTATTTCACTTATTTGACACTCAAAGAACCACTGTTTCTGTGAGCAGCATCTTACAATGATTTTATGGGGTGAGACAGTTTATATATTTGGTTGAAATAACAAACCAATCCATTTCGGATGAGTGGTGTTTTTGGCTGTGCTTAAGGGTATTTCATTTTATGATGGCTGTTTACATCCAATGAGTGAGCAGCAACACAATCATGATGTGTATAAGTGTAAAAATACAAATGCTCTGTTGTCCATTACCGAAGGTCCACTGACTTGGGGATTCGAACCAGTGATCGGTACACCGCAAGAGGATCAGTAGTACAATACACTAACCTCTGAGATACATCAGCAGGTTGCTGTGACATTGAGGCCCTTTCCAAACACTCATCATAAACAATGACATCATCAACAAAGCTTGATTCAAAAATGACCAAAATGATATATTTATGAAGTACGAAAACACCTGTCAGGAAGCAAAAAGGATTATTCTATCAAAAATATAAAGGTTGCACACATTACCTCCCCTTTAATGGTGTTGGAATATGTTCCTGGTTGCGGGCCTTCATGCGAGCATTTCTCTCACTTTCCATTTGTCTGCAAAACAGAGGACATTTATTGTAAAAGACAATATGTACAACAAATAAGTTATCACTTTTAAAATGAAATGTGTCCTTCTATATTATATAAACAGTTTGTTAAAAACGAAAAAATACACCTTATGAGCAGAGTCCACATTTTCTCAAATTTCACGTAAATGAGTGAAGTTGAATTCAAAGAAAAGACAAGATAGGACAATCACAAGGTGTTAAGCAAATACATTGTACATCAACAGATCAGCTTCATGTTGCCTCTGAGCATCAAGGCAAAGGGAAACTCCCTGATACAGCTTACAACCAACATTATTATAATGTGAACTGAACAACATGAAACACATGTACAAATACATGAAATATCTTTGGTTTCAGATATATTTATATTAAAACCTTAATTCAGCTATATATGTGTATGTTAGACACACGAACTGTGACTGTTTTATTGGGGTTTTACATCATACTCAAGGGTCTTTCACAAGTTTATATGACAATGATTGTCCATTTCACACTGTTCAATGTGGAAATATAGTAGAAAACCTAGAAGAAACCTTGTAAAAACCGCCCCTGCAATTGCCAGAGCCACACTGATTGACTCACTTATATACCTGTTGGTGGTCAGAAGGACTTGAACCAGTGGACTGTACATCGAAGTAGGATTAGTATTGATTGATTGGTGCTCAAGGGTACATGTATTTCACTAATATTATGGCAGTGTATTCCAACAATAACTGACACTAGCACAATCAAGATGTGAAGCGTTTCCATTAATAATGTTAGAAAGTTAATTTTCTTCCAGTACTACGTTAAGACACCATTGCTACTCTTCAAACAAACTGCCCTTAGTGAGAGGGCATAGGATTACTAAGCAGACTCGCTATTCACCTATGTGTGACTGAAGATACATGTACATACATGTAGAAAGCCTGAATGTACACATAGAAGGTCTAGAGGTAAACATAGAAGGTCGGAGGGTACACATACATGAAGAAGGTCTGAATATACACATAGAAGGTCTGAATGTACACATTGAAGGTCTAAATGTACAGACTGAAGGTCTAGAGGTAAACATAGAAGGTCAGAGGGTACACATACATGAAGGTCTGAATGTACACATACATGTAGACGATCTGAATGTACATATTGAAGGTCTAAATGTACAGACTGAAGGTCTGAATGTACACATTGAAGGTCTGAATGTACACATTGAAGGTCTGAATGTACACATTGAAGGTCTGAATGTACACATAGATGGTCTGAATGTACACATAGAAGGTCTGAATGTACACACAGAAGGTCTAGAGGTACACATAGAAGGTCTCAAGGTACACATAGAAGGTCTTCATGTATACATAGAAGGTCTTGATGTATACATAGAAGGTCTTGATGTATACATAGAAGGTCTAGATGTATACATAGAAGGTCTCAAGGTACACATAGAAGGTCTCAATGTACACATAGAAGGTCTGGACTCTGAAGGTATATAGAATGCCAGAAGGTACACATGAAAGGTCTGAAGGTTCACATAGAAATCCTGAAGGTACATAATGAAAGGTCTGAAGGTACACATAGAGAGTCAGAAGGTGCACATAGAAAACCTGAAGGCATGCATAGAAGGTGTCAGGCCTGAAGATACACATAGAAGGTTATGATTGATTGATTAATTGGTGTTTTACGCCATGCTGAAGGGTATTTCACTAATATGATGGCGGTGTATTCCAACAATAACTGACACTAGCACAACCAAGATGTGAAGCGTTTCCATAATGTTCGATAGTTAATATTCCTCCAGTGTTAAGTAAAGGCAGCATTGCTACTCTTCAAACAAACTACCCTTAGCCAGAGGGCTAGACAGTAACGAATAGTAAGGATTAAATTTAGAAGGTGTGATGAAAATCTATCAGAATGATGTCTATTTTATACTCACAGATTTATCCTATCCAAAATTGCATTATTTGCATCGGCATGTTTTTGAAGTTCGTCAAACATTGGGTCCATGAAATTCTGTAAAACACAAAATGATGCTTTAATGTTCATTTAAGGAACTTGTAAATGTTCATGAAGTTTATAGTATCAGAGTTTAAATAATACATAATATAAGTAATGCAATTTGGAAAACAATAACTTTTAATTTTCCGATCATAGTGTAATAAATGCAGAATTATTGCATCAAAAGAAATATTACTGAATAATTATCAACAGGCAGGCCTGTGCTGTTGGGGAGAACGGTCAGAACAGGGTTTCCCAATGGTTATGCAAATTTAATTTAGCAGGACCTATTTATAGGTTTCCCAAATTGTTTGCAGTCTTCGTCTAAATTTGCATTTTGCTACTGATTTTGACAAATT
>JAQQZZ010123928.1:0-14330 GCA_030265115.1 Mopalia vespertina
CATGTGCATTCAGACCACCCAATGATTATTATCACCAATATGTTCATGTGCATTGATACCGTACAATGTGTATTATAACCGATATGTTCATGTGCATTGAGACCACACAATGTGTATTATACTCAATATGTTCATGTGCATTCAGACCACACAATGCTTATTATAACCAATATGTTCATCTGCATTCAGACCACACAATGCGTATTATAACCAATATGTACATTTGCATTCAGACCACACAATGCTTATTATAACCAATATGTTCATCTGCATTCAGACCGCACAATGCTAATTATAACCAATATGTACATGTGCATTCAGACCGCACAATGTGTTTTATAGCCAATATTCAGATCATTTGAAAGGAGCTTCCACACACATAATGTATACTTTCGCAAAATTACACATTTTCGTTCTCTGGCCGTATTATTTACTTGTCATTTTCAATAAACTCATTCATTTCCCATTTGTCCAATTAGATGAAACGTACATGTGTATTGACTAATTACAGATTTACCATAATCAATGAATACATTAGCATAATTTAATTACTATGCTTGTGTCCTTTGTAAGTTTTCGAATCATTCATAACTTGCATTGCATATTTGAACAAATACTGAGAGACAATGTCCGAGCGTCAAGTCGAGTCTTTTAGACATAATGCTCAATATTAACTTAAGCGATACAGTGCGACACAATTGAAGCATGCTGCATAAAATGCAGGTTAACTCAATGTAATATGTGGTCTCTCGGCATATTCAGTATTTAAGTTAATTTGAGCTCAATCTTTTTATTTTAAAATTATTTTTAAAATTTAAATTTAAAAATGTAGTTAATTAATTTGTGTCTTTTTTAATGTTGATCTCATCCAGAATCCTAGATAAATCACTTTTAGCTTTGAAACACACACTTGAATACATTTAACCTTGTGCTCAGAAATAGCATGCTGATGTTGTTTTATTTAAATATCCCAAGGGTAAATAAACTATTTTTATTTGATATTTAAACAATTACTACCTGTCGTATGTATTAGGGCATGTTTGAACAAATACGGTAAGCACAAATGTTTTAAAGAGCGTAACAAATTATTAAATAATGCCAAACTGAATAAATGCAGAAGATAGTGGAATGGAATAAAATTAACAAAAACATAATAAAACATACCTCTTTGTGATATTGGCCCTCAGCTGCAACTAAAGACGCAAATTTAGATAGAATTATTTATTTGTTGATTGATTGATTCTTAACGCCATCCTCAAGCGTATTTCACTGATATTAAGGTGGTGTATTCCAATAGAAAGGAACCACACTGTTTCCTATCTATAATTTTAATAAAATATTATACATTTACACAATGTAAAACCATTGAATTAAATAATTATGGAAAATTTTATCCATCAGAAATTGCATCATAACGTTACGTTTTCACTCAATTTGGCAATTCAAGTTTTAACCCTGCATAGTCCGATCTCTCTGACACACAACGTCACCTGTTAATGTTATAATGCTTGTGATCGATTATAGATTATGATAGTCGTTTGACAAAAAAAACTTTATGTATATACAGGAACACGGTTGAATCGAATTGGATTGCAAATATTATATAGCTTAAAAATTACCACCATTCACCTGAAGCAGTATATAGCGCAAATGCTGAAAATATAGATAGTATACAAAAACTAAAATACATCACAAATGCATTTTTAATACTTATTCGCGAAAAGGTTATTCTATCCACTTGTCAATTTACCTATATAGCAAATTAAGAAAGTGTTATCCCAAAATAACGAACTGTTAATCTTCAATTTACCTATATTTTAAAGTTTTTCCAAATATTTTAACAACATCAATTGCTTAGATGATCGATAGGCCTGTTGCGAAATGTATTATGGCAGTATAGTCAGGACGTGTATTAAGAGATAAAACAAATATAGATAAAACATATATAGATAATTGAACAACTAATACCATAGGGATCAGGATATTGTTAATTGGTTTTGCGAGTTGACGACATAATGCAAGAGACAGCTCGAACTATTGTTAAGTCTACCGGCAAGATATGAATAATTTGCTTCGCTTCATTTCGATGGGGATAGCGTACAGGGAAATCAGTAAACATTTTAACCATTTATGTCACATATAGAAGTTGGGGTTAGACAGGGAAGAACGAAATGTCAACCTCTATTAAATTGGTATACCTGATAACACGTGATAGATTGACGTATCCGTTTGTCACAGGAAATTGGGCTCCAATTTTCAGCACATCTGGCTTCACATCGAAGCCTATTATTTTCTAACGTGAATTAAATAATCCTTTTGACTCTTTCATTGAAAACATAGATTGCATCGCGATTAGAATTCAAAGCGCTCACATCATATTGAATTACATGTCCAAGCGTACGTGTAGCTTTTGATATGCGATTAACGCAATACTTTATCTCGCTTATATGAAATTAGGCATAAATTAAGTATAAATGGTGTCCAAATTCACCTGTTTCTTTGTTTTTGTAAAATAAATAAAGGAATAATCTTCCCCAAGCAAGGACGAAAGCTCATTTTAAAATTTCGCTTGAAACAATATTTTCACAGTATTTTCGTTATTTTGGGATAACACTTTCTTAGTTTAAAATTTTGTAGGTTGAAACCTGTCCGGGAATCGAACCCACGACCCTCAGAGTTATTATGCACCGAATCGCCAGCAGTAAACGCTAGCGATGACAATATTTTCACGTTAGTCTGTAAAGAAATCCGATCCCTTATGGCTTTGATAGTAAGAAATATTGAGCCAAAATATATGTTTGGAGAACAAAAATATGATACTTAAGCCTGTACCTTTCTTTTACGTTCAAGAGATTGGCAATCGTTAGTTGGAAAGGTATTCGCAATAAATTATATCGCGATTGTGTATGAAAGCGTCATCTGGCATTTACAGGCTAGTATGCCCCAATCTATGTCATGTTGTCTTCACTTAGCCCCTTCGGAACATTATTTTTCTAACAGTCTTTAATGGGTCAGGTGTGATGCTTGTCCAAATATGCCCATTGACTGTTGGGTACATCGTCGTCATATTAGTGAAATACCCTTGAATAACACGTTACTCAGCTGGTATTTTATTTTTAAGGCTATGGGGATCGATTCAGGGCGGAGACACACGGATAGCTCTGTCTGTGTATTGATCGTTTAGACTCTGACTCGAATCTGTTAAAAAAATATTGTAAAGTTAAACTACTCAGGACGTTTTTTGTATAATGTTCACCCACCCCTAGCCGTAAACTATAAACCTGGCTATCATTTTATTGAACAAGCTCAGTCGGTAAAATCGCTGGCCCTGTTAGCCAGGGACCGGAGTTCGCATCCCTGTGGAAGCAAGCATAATTTTTTTCTCTACAATAAAAATATTTTAAACAGGGGTTGGCCCAGAGTTATTCAAACTATGACAATGACAATTACGAATTGTTTTGATGCAGAAGATTGATTGCATGTTTGGTTGGTGTTTACTGCCATACTCAAGGGTATTTCACTTATTTGACTGATGTGCTTAACCAGTAAAGAGCCACACTAACACTATCGCTTAATGGGAAAATCACTGTTCCTCCGATGTTAAGGGGCGACAGTATGACTGCTCAAAACATATACTGCCGTGAGTTAAATTTATTTGATCCACAGAAAGATTTGGTCTTAAACAATATACCTCTCAGGTTTCATTGTTTTTGTAAGAAATATAATGACCCGCTATGAAGGATTAGCAGTAAATATGTTGACGGCGATAGCAATACATTAACGCTAGTGCTGACAAATGTGATACATCTCCAGGTCCCAGGTTCGAATGTGCGAATTTATCTTTCGCGGGATTTATTAAAATATAAATCTTCGCTGTCTTTCTTTCCCTTACTTGTGCTGCTTTAAACTTATCACAAGCCTTGTAACAAAAACATACACTTGTCATAAATAAATATGCCTGTATCAATTTGTCTGTGTGTGTTTAATATTTCTAAAGAGTCCCTTACATCTCCCCAGGGCTTATAGTTTTTGTCAAAGGAGTTTTTAAGTTGTTATCCCTAGGATATTATACAGACATAGACAGATTACATATACGACTTCAAAAACATTTTACGTTGACAATCGACGAAGTAATAAAAAAAGTAATACAAAGAGATAAACTAAAATTTTTTTTTTTCTGTATTTTAGGGCGCGTGTTCAAACTATTTTTTTTTTCATTTTACTTTTTGTTTGTTTTTTTGTTAATTCTGCTATCTCTCTCAAAAATGTTGCGTAATAAAAGCACTATGATGGCTAAAATACATTCTATCCCCAGAAATGCGACCGACTAAAGACTTCAAACCGTCGTACTGATAGCTAGGTCCCCACACGTGAATTTCGGAGGTCTGTATGCGCCGGATCTCATACAAAGCAATGAGGTTTCACGAATGTTCAAAGTTCTCATATACATGAATAATAACCCTTCATATACGACGTCAAACACAAATCAAACTAAAACCTTAACATGTTGCTCCAATATGATCATTATATAGACGAACAAAAACGTAAATTTTATTATAAATTTTATGACTTAAAAATCACACACACACAATAAGGAAATTTTCAGTCTATCACTTCAACACATTATTGTGTTATAATAAAATAAATGATATGAAATAACCGTTGCGTTGTTTAGAAACTCATCATAAACACTATTTTCGATGCATTTTAACTATAAAAGTTTTACTTCTTTGAGTGGCATTTAGGAGCAGGGATAGTAACATAACAATGTTTTATAGATATATAACTTCTGAGTAGATGCTAGCCCCGTTTTCAAGCTAATGTTAAATTTATGGCTATCTTAAGTTTTACCTAAGATAACCAAAATACCGATATATGTAGTGAATTCTGAAAAGTATTTCTAAAGGTAATCGTATATTTATTTTTAATGCTGATAATTTTTGCTATGGATTTAAAAATGAAGAGTTATTCATTGTTCGTTTTACTTATTTTAATACACATACTCTACTGTGACTAATTTTAACACATGAGAGAACATAGCATCCCTTCGAACTAGGGACCTACGGAGTCGACCCTAGCTCATCATTTCTCCCATTAAATAAAATATTGTACAGGGACGTTAGAATAGGGAAGTTTTGCAGTAGAATCTAAAACTTACCGACTTTTCTTTATTGGCGATTACAGAGCCGGCAACATTAAATTACTCTCCTTTTTTATAACAATCTACTATTTAAATTCTATTATTGGGTTTAATTCCTTTTTATATCATGCCTAAATTGGTCAATTTGCGAAAATCTGGAATTTGTTCCCAATCTTATTTTCATCATTTTTCTTAAAAAGCAGTTAAATATTTGGAATCAATAAACAATGTTTGATTGGGATATTATATCCGAAAATCACCGTGGGAACGATTTGAATGATAAGCTGCGCTACATTAATGACATGTCACAAGGATTTTTAGTATTTAAATGGAATGAGTACTATTTAAAGAATGGGTGTAGGACTATTAAATACTTACCACTGACCACAGGTAAGATAAATAATTTAGTTTTACAAGTATGTTAGGAATTTAGTTTGTCCAACTGTCCGTAGCGTAAAACATAGGGCATACACATATACTGCCCATGGTCATCGAAGCGCGCCGTCTGGTGTGGCGACCTTAATCTCGCCTCAGGCGGGATTTCGTGAGAATTTACCACCCGCTTGTAAACCAGGAGGCAAATAATTAAAAAAAAAAAAGAGAAACAAATGGAAGAAGCAGACGACATTTTGTAGTGATAGTGCGTCTTTAGTGAGAGACCACCCAAACAGAAGGGAACATTTGTAAATTGATTCTTTTCGCCTTGGAGGTAGTGTCTAACATGTTTTAGAACAAATACCATCGCAGAAATCTTGTGAGAAGATTAAAATGTATAAATCACTCGTCGTATAGGCTATACACAAAGAACTGACAAAGAGTACAATACCAGGCCTTTCAAAGCAGCTATACGATTTAAAACAACTGCCACAACAACATCCAGTTTAACCTTCCAAAGTTTATCAAATCGGTTTTATGAAGATTGATTTGAATTTATTCACATCTTAAACAATGCGTATTTTAACAAAAAGAATATATACTTCCGTAATATAAACCAAACAGTGTTACCGTATTGTCTCATTTTGAAAAAAATACTAAAGATAATAGTAATTTCTTTAAATTTTTATAGAATTAGAAATATATTTAGGCTTTTAATTAACAGCAGGTATAAATTAAACCATAATGTGCAGAATGGGGATATATTTAATATTTATGAAATCACGTGGTGAATTAAATATTATTTTAAAGAAAATACAATATATAAAAAATATAGATAGCAAGATTACAAAAAAAATAATAAAAGATGTTAAAAACTTAATATTTATATTTCTTTCTTTCCCCTCATTTTGATTGCATAGAAAAGAAATAATATCGGCATAAAAATTAAACTAATAAAATGTTTTTAGAAGAGTAGATAGCTTTCAGATACAGATTAAAAAGTAACAAAATAAACCAAAAAGATTCAAACCCGAAAATATGAACCTGTAGCTCATTTCTGAGACATTTAAATTATAATTAATTTCTTAATTTGTGAATAATCAAACTGGTGTTTACGTATTTATTGTTGACACATATACGTTGTAAAACAATATACAATGTAAAAATAATTTTATTTTCATTCTAAACTACAACACTTTATCACTTTTACGCGAGTCATAATGTCAGAAATGGAATATTTAGTTCTTATCAGTTTGTAAATACGAACACAGACAGAGCCATTACATTGCCAAGTAATTTGTACTGCTGGCTAATTAATGTTCCTCCGTTGAATTCCAGAAAAGGAAATTGTGTGTTAGAGCAAATGTCCTAATAAGAAAATTTCAGGGATGCACTTATTCAGTAAAGAAATCTCTGTTTCGTACCGACTGTACGAGTATTTACTGCTCCAATTTGTGGTTCACATTTACAACGAATATGTATAGCAGTCTGCGAGTCATGTACAACAACTCATTTAGATGGTTATCGCATTACAGGTACGATTGTAGTGCAAGCCCTATGTTTGTCATAAATGGTATTTTGTCTTTTGACAAACTTATGCGAACATTTTTTTATCAATTTAAGACAAGGTTAATAAACTCAAAAACTTTGCTTGTCAAAACACTCCAGATTAGGGATGTTAAACTGTACTCCGCCTTTGAGATATGGTGGCAAAGCTTGTTATACAAGGTGTTATAGCACTTTAAATCTAATTGGAATCAACATTGTATCTACATCTGTATTAACTATCTATGGAACTTTGTTTCTGAAATAAAATTATTATTATTATTATTAGTAACCACAAGAAATCTATGCTTGGAACACACTCCCACTAAATGTAGTTGTAGAAGCTGGACCGCATGGATTACAGACATACGTCTCACGACGAAATGTAAGAAGATTTGAGTCAATCCTACGCCATGTGCTGAACGTTAAATGAAATTAAAATAATAACACAAAATCTAAAAACTGAAAAACTTGCCATAATATTTGAATGCAGTGTTGAGTTCCGAGATCGTCTTTAACCAGGCTGTTTACTATTTGTGATTGGCCTTTATTAAATGAAATGAGCTGAATGTTTTGTTTAATCTTTAATCAGAATTTTATTGTAAAGTCTATAATGTTTGGATTATCGGGTAATTTGGAGGAACTTTCAGGATAGCATTGGATCTTTATCATCCCCGAATCGTGCAACGTTTACAAACACATAAACACTATCTACATATACAAAAGACAAAAAACTACGTTACCTTAAGGTGCACTCTCGCGGTACGATTTGTAGAAACGATCTCAGGGAATTCCCCACATTTGTGGCATTTTGATTGGTTAATGATAAAAGAACGAAACAATCGAAGACTCAACTAAGGGAAGTCACCTGAAATTATGCTACAAAACGCACCTTGAGAATGCACCTTTAGGAATTTCAATAACACATATTTGAACCTTAGACGATTTTGAAATCTTAACAAAACAACAAACTTGCGGCAATTACGCCTCTGCTTCGTCGAAAACGTCGTGGATAATCTCGTCACTGACACCCGGAAGTGTATCTTTTTCAAACGGTTTACAAATTTTAGATTATTTGTTTCGCGAAATTTTAAAAACAAATCAGTAGTTTTCAATACGCCTATTGAAGGGATTATATATTAAGATTGTTTACGCATAAGAGCTAGATTCAAATTGATAGAATTTAAAAATAAAATACAATTCATTGTTAAATTCCATATAGATCCATTAAAGAGACAACCCCTTTTTATTTAAGTTACAGCTGCTTGTCTATTGATTCGCTACGAGGTAACACAGACTGAGACGGAGTTATTCGGGGTTTCTCTGAACGTGCACGTTTGCCCATGCGGCTACTGAAAACATATTCGTTGAATCGTCGGAAAATGATAAACTATGTCAATAAAAGACTTCGTCGCTGAGCTTTGACCAGGCTTTCTAGGGATTTATTGATTGATTAGTGTTTTACGCCACTTTCATCGGTATTTTAGCTACGCTTTGGCGTGAATATATTCAATTTATTTATATCCCATATAATCTCTTCAAATATAATTCCAACCAATAGCACCCTTAACATTAAACATCAAAAAGATAAATAAATTGAACTGAAAAGGACATACATAAGTGTTTGAATTGTTTAAAATATGTCAGTATAATAACGGTTTTATTTGGGATCTCAAAATGGTAAATATTGTGTTTAAAGGATTGCCAATTGTAATTATTTGCATTAATTCATATTAAAAAATTTAAAATGCAGCAATGCTTTCAACCTCAATGCAAAATATTGTACTACGTCAATAAATTACTTCGTTACAGTGCCCTCCAGTTTACCTGTATTCCGAGAATCAGATATTTGTTTATTAATGCAAGATATAAATAAACAGCAACAGTTTGTTCTAATCGCTAGAACGTTTATGAAGAAATATTGTTATCGTGGAATTGATCATTATTTCAATGTATTTTTTGTTAGATTCTACCTTTGTGATATAAAAACATTTTGATTTAGTTTAATTTGAATTCCGACAAGAACTAAATACCTTTGATAATAACGTTAGTTGTATTTATCTTTATTGTATTTATCTTTATTTATGTGATACATTTATTAAACCCAGATCTGCCAATAAAATCTAATATCCCGAGTTACTTGAAAAACTAATATGTAAGGACAGAAACATTATATATAGTTTCGCAGTATAGAGACCTTTCTGGTTATGATGTAAGGCAATTCAATTTATTTCCAGATGTGGCCAAATATATTGTTTTTTAACATACTGGACAAAAGTTTAAGATAATAAACACGCTCTGAATATATTTTTTTTAAATGTCAATAACACAAAACCGGCAGCACTGTCCCTTCATTCCGATGACATCAACATCATTCCCTTATCATTTATCTAAACAATACGTCAACAACAGACCTTAATTTGGAAGAATATGTTTGTAAAAAGAAAAACAAAAGCAGATCACCGCCGGATTGAGATATTTTATACTTTTTTCTTTTTTTATGAATCATTTCGCAAAAATATTTGACATTCGACAGAGAATTGTCCATATTCAAATTGCAATACACCATCATATAATAAATTAGGACTTACTATTTATTTCACTGGTTTATATGGTTATGAACCCCAGCACATTTGGATGAAGAGAAGAATTGTATGATCTTGAAATGCAGTAAAAATAATCTTCTAATATTGTTCCGTACCATTCGATAGCCTTGCTTAATAATCAAAATAGAGAGATAACAAAGAAAACAAATAATCGACGATCTCAGTGGCAAAATCTCCTAAGATTCGTACCTCCTTGTAAAATTCGATGGTTAGATATATGGCGTTTGTTATCTCGATTTTTAGTGGTCAATGTAAACAGACATCCGACACCGATAGTTTAATAAGTTGACCCTGTGAGTAATTTATCATGTAACCAATGTCGCAAAGTATGACAGTTAAATAAAGAGCGCATCGATTAATAACAAATAGTGGCGAACATTCTAGACAGTTAGTTAACCTTAAACCCATAACCATGGAATGAGGCAGCTCTTATAAAGATTGAAAAATCAAAATCAATAACTAAGAAGCAATATTTTATAGGTGCTGTCTGGATTATTAAGTCGGGAACGAGGCTAATATTAACTTAATTTATATCATTGAATATTTAATATCGTATCCATTCTTATAATTTTATCAATTCAGCGAAAGGAAAATGTGTATACACCGACAGAGGATCAAACCCGCGCGAATATTGATTAGCTGGGTCATCACTATAGCGTCGAGCGGTTTAGTGGTTAAGCGCGTTTTTGCTAGGTTTCATCACGGTTTTCCGTCGTATTTAAGTAAGACACAGCGAGAAGTGGACAATCCGTCACCGCATAAGTGAAATACCCGTGAGTACGAAGTTTATCAGTAATCAATTAAACAAACACCCAAAAAATAAACGCTTTGCCGACTGATACATTTTTTGTTGCTATTTAGTTTGGACTGAATTTGGTTTCACGTGCAGTACGGCGGTGACGATGTCAATGGTTTGAGTCACGGGTAAAGCCCAAAGCGTGGTCAAATTGATATACCAGAGTTATACTATGGACAAACTATATCTCCGGCTCAGCAAACATTTGTTAGACTCCTTTTTGTTTGTTCTGGAGCATTACTTTATCCAAGGTTGTTTGATTGATGTTTAACGCCGTACCTAAGTGTATATACTTATATGATGAATTTGTTGTGCCAGTAGTTGGAGAAGAAACATAATGAAAATGGAAAAATCTCGCAAAAACAACCCCTCGATCTCCGTTGTATCAAGAAATTTTCCCTTTATGCCAATGATAAAAAATCTGTTTACAATTTTGTATATCAAGGTGACAAATCGTTTTTCCTGAATTCAGAAAAAGAAACATGCTACTATAAATGCATGCATACTGATAAAGTGGTCATTTTTATTATTATTATTATTTATTAATTCATTTATTAATTATTTTACCTTTTATTTTAGTACTGATGATAACATACAAAAGTTAAGCCCATTAAACTAGTAAGTGATTGTATCTAATGCCATAATGTATAGACATTGTCCTTCATTTTGTTATGTTTGTTGAGAAGAAGCCCTAGTGGACATCAGCCGAGGCTATGATCCTCTTGAAATAAATAAAGAATTACATTAAATTAAATTAAAATATATCTCGGTAAAGTTTATTTGCAAACTCAATTGGTTGTCCAAACTAATGGCATGAAATTCTAGACACGATCTCTCTGTCCGGATAAACGTCTATCTTAAAAATATCTATATATATCTATATAGTTATATGGATGTCATGTTACAGTTTTTGATCTCAGCCAAATCATCATCCGTTATATAATGGTGTCATAGCCGATATATTCGACCAAAATATCTTATTTAAATAGGCCTAACATAGACCCACCCAAATAAATAGCGATTCCATGTAAACTTAATTGCATTTCACTACTGTCTTCATCATTTCATTCGTATTGCAGTGTGTAACAGGGAAGCAGGAAGAGTAAGTGGCAATTTTCCCTTGTCAACACACCTTAATTAACAATGCGTTTAGAATCTTTTTATTTTTTGTTTAAAGAGAATTTGTATTTGTTTGTTTGGGGTTTAACGCCGTATTTCAGGTTGTATCACTCACATGACGGCGCATTAGCCCAATGGGCGAAGGAAAGCACCCTCGACGCTACTGGGAACGAACAAAAGGAAGACAAATACAGGAAAATCGCAGGACGTAATACAAAGACATCACAAACATGTCGGCCTTATGTTGTCCTCAGCTCTGAAAGCAGCATAGGCAACAGGAAGATCCCTTCCAACCCTTGGCAGTTCTACAGGTAGATCAGTCCGTTGTGTGTTTGTTTAAAAACTGATACAGAGGGTGCAAAATACAGAGAGGATTCCATTAATTAACCAATTATAAATAAGTATTGTTGATGGATGCTTTTGAGACCGCACTGTGAGCAACTTTTCCATATATGAGTTTTAATCTGCAATATTGTCTTAAATTTTGAGTGAAAAATTATTACAAATGATAATTACTTAAACAATACAAAATTAATAGATTAAGAAATTGACATGGGCATTCATATTTACATACATAACCCGGGTTCGAATCCCGGTGGAGGCAAGCAAATTTTCTCTCTTCATTTATTCAAAATATATACATAAGTATATAGCGCATTTCGATTATAGGTACCTGTATGGGACCTATTTTTAGTTGCGCTACAACGCCCCATATATAAAATTGATAATGTGTCGGCCATCAGCTTTGACGGCAAAGTGGGGAGAAGGCGTTCTGAATCAACATCTTAATTAAATTGTTAAGATTAAATATTTATGCTTATTTAAATACAGTGTCCCCGGGCTAATCGGTAACACACACATCTGCTGAGCATTAAGAAAATAAAGAAACGTAAACCTGAAAATACACAAAGCTTTTTATATGGTATGTATTTTCCCGTTTTTTGTGTACTTTGAACTCCTCGTGGTCCGAGTCTATATGAACAAACTCAGTAGCTCAGACGATAGAAAGTAGATCCGGTTGG
Organism: Mopalia vespertina; assembly: GCA_030265115.1. Classification (NCBI taxonomy): domain Eukaryota; kingdom Metazoa; phylum Mollusca; class Polyplacophora; order Chitonida; family Mopaliidae; genus Mopalia; species Mopalia vespertina. The sequence goes on from JAQQZZ010123928.1 coordinate 12,604, forward strand.
TCAAAGTAGTCGGGTCTTGATACCAGTCGAAGAATGTCTATGGTATTTTTTTACACATCTATAAATGTATTTATACCAATATAGCAAGTTCTGTGGAATTTCTCCAAAATATAATTTTATTGGTAATATCAAAAAGAACTAGACGGTGATTAGCGTCTCTGTGTCAGTGCTTACCGTGGAGCGTCGTTAACAGTCTCTGGAGAAAATCCCGCTTTCTTTCTGTCGCAAGCCACTGTAGCTCAGTTGATCGAGTCATAGCCAATATGGTCAGAACAGACGACCAAGTCTAGCATTTATTTGATATAGCCAATATTTATGTATACTAACTATAGACTATCAATAGCAGAACGCACGGCAATGTTTAGATATCCCACATTTTAATCAGCATGGTGTAGAATTTTCTAGTTACATGGAGAAATATTTCAATGATCGACAGAGATAATATGTTCCGCCTGTCGTCTGTTTAATGCGATGCCGTGGGCTATGTTTATTTAACATCTACTAACAACATAACGACGGCATGGCAGAAATTAGGAAGAACTCCGAAGAAGACTTGAGATCACGGCGAACGGAACTGAAGGCACAGGCTCGGAACAATGATCTGTATTTCTAAAGCAAATTGTCATTGGCCCACTTAGTGTTGGTAATACTGTTTCTCCAAGACCGTAGTGTTTTCTTTCCATCATTTTCCACGTGCGCGGCGCGCGACGAACCGATTTGGAAAAAGCAGACGACAAATCTCTCTCAGCTGCCTACTCGTTGAGCAAACACTGGGCATGGCGTGAAGCGATGGAGCGTTCCTCTCACAAAGTTATGAATAAAAGACGAGGCTCGCTGCAAGCACGTTCTACTATTTATCATTGTTAGATCTTCGAGTTATATTGTTCAAATAATAAAAGATTTTCCGAAATCATTCTTTTAATTATCAACGATTGCTTTGGTTTATTTTATTACAAAAGCTAGGTTTTCTGAGCAAGGCTTATGGAGCCGTGGTTTTACAATTCAAACACAAAAAGTTTGTCGAAATCCCACACATGCAATTCAGAGTCTCGCGTGTAAAGAGACGAAATTAAACTAACATTTAAAAAGTACCTTTCGATTTATTTATTTCCTACGGGTTTCAACTTGATTTAAACCACCGGAAAACAACCAAACATGACAGTTACCAACATTTGATACATTTTACAAAGAAAACAAATATTTCTAGAAAGTCTTAGAAGGGCTTTAGAATTTAAAAATATTACCGACATAGGAAGAGATTAATGCTGTTGACACGTGGTCAATGATGCTTTTTGGGGGCTATTCAATCCAGTTGTTTAAGACAAGATCACGCCATATTGAAAATATATCTTATCCTGGATTAGTGATTTAGTCCCCTATAATGGACTAACCTTAATTTCGACCAACCGGGACCTTAGCTGGGTGACTTGAAGGATGAACTCGGCTCGCTGTATTAATGCTTCAGCCCTGTAACGAACACGAGCAGGTAGACGCTTCCAGCATAGTCCTAGACTTCTATTAGCAATGGCAGAGCATTGATTTTCAAACAAAGCAAGCGCATCAAACATCAAACATCAACCAAACAATCAAATAATCAGCCAACCAAACAATCAGTCAGTCAGTCAGTCAGTCGGTCGGTCGGTCGGTCGATCGGTCGGTCGGTCGGTCGGTCGGTCGGTCGGTCGGTCGGTCGGTCGGTCGGTCGGTCGGTCGGTCGGTCGGTCGGT
>JAQQZZ010123939.1:0-14329 GCA_030265115.1 Mopalia vespertina
AAATTAATGTATTGTATTACACACAAAAAGTTTTACTTATTTACAGAATATGGTTTTTGGGTGGTCTTCTCCTTTAAAAGTCCAATGTAGCTTTTCGGCACTATGGACCTCGGTCTGCATTCATAAATCTATAGTTGAATATAAGTTGAAGAATATGCCTGCATAGCCAAACTTCAAAATTCCATTCTGTATTGAAAGAGATTAAATTGTGCAGAAATGTCTCGGATATTATCATTAGGCATCATAACAGGTTAGGAAAAGTGTTGTTTGTGTATTTAATAAGATGCATATTTAAAAAAAATATTTTAATTTACTTAAAGAAATACTTAAATATATTTTTGAAAGTCAGAATTAAACAGGCACACTTTTCAATCCGGTTTCGAACGTTATCAGATCAGTACAGTCCTTAAAAGCAAAGTATCACATTATAAAGGCAAGTGAAACACTAAATAGACTTACTCTGTTAAAAATATTTGTTTAATGACTTGAGATGAAGACAGTTTTTATGAACTAAGTGGGTAACAGTTATACAAGGAAACGATTATATAATCGATCGGTGGCATGACAAAGTATGCCTGATATAAGAGGATTACATAAGATCCGGGAATAGCCTGGATATGTGTCACAAAAGATGACTGAGAAGGAGTTACAATTGTCCGATTCTGGAAGCAAATTAGACCGCAACAATGAAAGATGGGTTATTGGATTTCTAATAAAAACAGTATGATGAACAGCTTTGTGTTTTTGTTGTCTTTCTTGTGCTTGTTTCCAAACACATACCAATTAGGAAATCATTATACGCCAGGTAAAAAAAACTGATTTTGGCTTTGTATGGATGGAACGAATTTCGAGGATATAAAAACGTCCTAGTTCTAGATCATTTGATGAAGCAAACGGAAGAACTCGAATGAATGGCTTCGTTTTTTCGTTTTGGTAAACGTTATCCTGCATATTACCCCGGATCATCGATAAATGGGAAAAGACACGCCAAGGCTCAGAAAAAAAACCTCCAATCAGAACAACCTACAGGCAGAATCATTTAAAAGAATATAACAAATTAAATCGGAAAATAAATAGACGAACCTAATAGCTACCTAATACACTAGTGGCGTTGTTGCGGCTTTTTAAACACATAACTCTTTCGTAAAGCTGGATACTGTAATTGAACCTATTGAATAGACGTCTAAATTACACCATTTCATATCTTCAAAAAAAAAGTAAACATTCTAGAATAGTACATATTATGCTTCAACTGGTATTTTATTTTTTGAGCAATTAAACTAATTACTATAATTACGAGATAGCTTGAAGAATAAAATCATGCAATGCTAAGCAATCAATGTCTGTAACACGCAAATAGTGCTGGTGAAATTAAACGAACGAATGTGCTGTATGTTTTTAAGCTTCTATTTTACGGAATTGGCAAATTGTTGCAATCGGTTACAATAAAAAGCTGTTTGGTTCCGCTAATTTGTTTCCTTGTATCGATAATGTCGTTCCCTACCATTTGCGTATTTTCATATAGTGATTTGACAAATGAATGCTTTTATCTGACAGACAAGTCACCGCCTAAAACATCTCTCTGTGCATGGTCGAACATCAAACTATCGTGATTAAATTTCAACCCACAAAAATTGCAAACATTTGAAACAACAAGGGCAAATGTTTCCTGTGAATTTGAGATTATTGTACTGACTCAAGAAGGAAAGACATTGTACTCTTTTGTTAAAAGTTTATCGCTCTCAGGCAAATTACTGTTGGTGGATATAAAAAAGCTTATATAAAATTGCTATGCAAAAAGATCGTAGTCTAACAAACTGCCATTAATTTGCTCTTAGAGATATGTATGTGGGTAAACCGAGAAAAACAATATATTTTTACGAGATGTGAACCCATTTAATAATGAGTGCTGTTCAAGTCCCTATACAAATAATAATGTCCGTGAATGAAGTTAGTCCAATGTGGGAAGGTCTGACGCAACTCTTACAGCAACAGTTCCAAGTATTTTCCCTTTCTTCTTATATGATTAAAAGATTTTTTGTCGAAATGGTTCCATATGGAATCATCATCTTTTCTAAAGAACCCCGGCTCAAAAATCTATTATTTCTAAGTGTATTCAGACTAATGGTACCACATTTGACACATCTCGATACCCTATCCATATACCCTATTCTCTATTCAGAGTCAAGCATATTTTTTCTATCTATAATCCATATGCTGAAAGTGGACTATTACAATGTTTGAATCGGGAATAGGGTTAAGGGAAACGGGTGCTACATGTTACTTCGCGGACATCAAAAAATAATGAAACGCCGATATCGCGTCACAGGAGACAAAACTGAGCAAATAAGCTGTATTAAATTATCATGCAAGCAACAATAGTTTAAAGCACAATAAAACTATATATGTGTCTTCTAGATCTATAAAGCTAGTTAACCGAATCGATTGCACATACAAGGTAGTTATTAAACCGGATTATGTTTGTTTAATAATGGACCACAGAGGGATCATTTCACTATTAAACCATGCAAATATCTCAGCTGGTTTTAAGATTAGATTTTTTGTAAAGTTCCCTAGTTGAACGAAGGTCTTGGCAACAATCAAGTTTTCCGTGTGAAAAATTATTGGTTAAAACGAGCAATAAATATCCATGCCAGAAATGACTAGCTACTATTGATGTAATATCTGTTTGTAATCGTTTAGGAGGCCGTTATAACTATAACTTATTTGCACTGTGGTTATATTGAGGTCTGCAAACATACAGCGTCCATTTTCTGAGAGGTCTGTTAAATTGTTGTTTATAGTTGTGGATTCAATATCAGTCTAAAATCAGGGGCTTTTACCGTCTAAGAAAAGAGAAAGTGCAAGATTTGTCATCCATTTGTAGACGGACTCTCTCCAAGTGACCCAATTTTAAATTGTTTGTGTCGCTTAATGAAATATATTTGGCTTTAAATGTATCTTAATTTCATAATGAATCAATTATGGAAGCCTGGTGTCGAAATAGATTTTAATTTTGTGGCATTCCGTAAACATGAAAAAAAAAATGTAAATTAGCCAATTTATAGTTGGCGTTTTTTCTCTCTTGCAAGTTTAAGGATCGCGACAAAATAAAAACTCGGTATTCAGTATGCTTATTAGTGACATAATAATCTAGTAAATGGTATCTCAATTGTTTTTTTTTAATTCGGTTTATTTTTTTAATTATTCATCTCTTAATGCAAAAAGTCAAAATTTCATAATTAATGTTAGGGAAATTGCCAAAAAAAGAAAACTGGCAAAAACGAAATTCTCAAATCATTGTCCCCAACCCTGACGCCCACGAACCTTCAGAACCCTGTTTGACTAAAACGGACATCCTTGAAGAGCTCCAGTTTGTTTACGATTCTAAAGCAGTCGGTCCAGACAGAATAAACTCACGGCTTCGTAATGGAGCTAGACATGAGATTGCTCCTATTTTAACTCGTTTGTTTAATGTTTATCTTTATAACAGTACAAACCCCAAAGAGTGCAACATTATTCAACTTTGACGCGATTACTCTATTTTGACATCGTAAAAGTATTAGACCAGAGGAATGAAATTATGTTTATTTATTGTTTTCGATATATCGAAGGCTTTTGATCGGGTCTGGCATCCCGGTCTATTGGCGAAGCTACGTTTCTTGGATCGGTTCTCAGGCTATTCGTCGCATATAGACTACAAAGTCGTCATCAGTGGTGCCGAATCATAGTTCGCGATGTGACAGCAGGGGTGCACCAGGGATCAGTTTTAGGGCCTCTTCTATTCATTCTTTACATCAAGTACATACCTACTTACATTCAACACTGAACAAAACCAAGGCATTCATTTGTTCTTGCCAAAGTCAACCATCAGTAGCACATCCAACTGTCTTGGTCAATCACTAAAACATTCCAATTCGCATAAACACTTGGGACTTACCTTAAAATCACGTGCCGATTGGAATCACCACATTGTCAATTGAATAACAAGTACAAATATCGTCACAATCGCAAATGTCTCAATAAATTTGTTATTCACCCATCTCTGGAATAACCAGATGTGGTTTTGGACAATATCACTAAAGAACAATGTGGCACAATTGAGTCGACCCCAAAAGATTGTCTCCGAAATCTAATAGGCCTTACTTAATTTGTCCGATTTACTTTATTATATGGGGAATCTGGTGTCATTGAGCTTTAACAGCGACGTCGTTTTCACAGCCTAAATCAATTACACACAATTGTATACGACAGTGATTCTAGTCTATACGAGACAGGCGGGCCGACCTGGATGCTTCCCGAAACTTATATCCTACACGCTTAAAACTAATGATTTTACTACGTATATGCGCAATACCGTGTCATTCTATACATCGTTTTTCACAGCTACAATACTGTGATTAAAACTCGCTCGCTACCAGGTCCTATCAAGGCCACGACGGATTACAATCTATTAAAGAATAAAATATATTATCTTTGTGCAAAGACATCCCCACCTAAATGGTAGTATGTGGGAGAAAGAACTACAAACATAATCCACTTAATTAACAATTTCATTAGTGATTTGAAAGTGCTGACCACTATTTTTTTAGATATAGCAAGTACAACAAACAGTGACGACGATTATGTACATGTTTATTAGACAATGAATGTATCGACATTCCCTCTACTTCTCTGGTGTTGTACGTTGCAACGGGTATAAGTGTGAAATTGATCAAAATAATTACCTAAGCGGTCTACACTTTCATAACTTCTAGCAGGCGTTTCGCCTTATTTAATTAAATGATATGTGTGCTCATAAGTTATAGCTGTTATTATCCAAATTTTATTTGGATCCAAATGTTATTGTTCACTGACGTCATCAGTTGCTTTGTTCACGGGAGTCTTGGATGGGTCTCGTGAATCTTGGATCAAAAACAAAATTTTGGTCGACTAAAAAAATCTATGATCGCAAAAAATGTCTTGGACGACGTTTAACATCCCTGAATCAAATATAAAAGGAAGTCTTGAACTTGAAAAAAAATATATTTTGTATGTTAACTAATAGTTGTTTTGAACAAAATTAGTAATTCTTGTACAATGATTTAAAATACGTCTTTTTTATTAACACAAAGTGCACTTGAATTAAAATTTGTTAGTCATTGATATTTCCTCTTCAGCGTGTAATATGCAAGTCTACACTAAATATTGTGTTTACCAAACTTGGTAAACACTTTGGTAAACAGGAGTGACAGTAAGAAAACAAATATTTAGGGCAGGCGTGGACATAAGCTGGATTAGTTAATGAAAGCTGAGAGTCCATAGTGAACAGTTGGTCTTACAGGGCCAACCATCGAATAAAGATCTCCCAAGCCACTCACATAGTGTTTTCTCACAAACACATCATGATGGTCTTGACAGGACTGCTTTGAGGTGAATTGGATCAGCCCGGAGCAGAGACGAACTCAGCTCAGAAAACCGGGTTAATCTTAGCAACAAAAACAGATATTCAGAGACCAGGAAGCTGTGGGTTGGCAGAGAAAATTCCAGTTCACTGATCTGGTCGATCGATGTAGATAAGGCAGACCTGCATACATAATATATTATGGAGTTTTTTGTACACGTAATTTATGTGGAATACACCAATATGCCATTAAAACCCACACATAAATTAATTTCTATACTATGCTTTATCACAACAACAACAAAAAAAACACGTATTTATGGTGTGAAAATACTCCTAAAAATGAATGTTTCTATACACATACATTTCTTCTAGGGTAGGTAGGTCTGATAAGGTTGATCGTTTGATGAGTGCTCTTATAAATCACCACTTTACGTGTCGCCCATCAACCAGTAACATATTAATTCATTGTTTAATCGCTAAAACGCTTTCCGTTTTGTTTACAGTTTAATTGTGACTGGCGAACGCATTAATGTATTATTATACCTTCTACTGTCATCCCGAAACCCATGCTGTCTCATTTAGCTTATCGGAGCTTCGTCTGAATAACTGACTGGATAACCTCCGGTATAGAGCCAGCCCAGATAGAACGTCGGGTCTTCTCAGCACTTGCTCGCTGCCATTGTGTATAATGAAGCATCGTGGAAAACACAGAGAAATATAGTTTTTCATTGTAAACTATCTGCGATATTTACCAAGTTGTCGCGCAGACAGCTATTCAGACTGCTTTACGACGGCTATTCAAAAATGCGTTTTTACACGACATAGGATAAAAATGGTTGTATTATGTTGTAGACGGCGCAGACTACTTTGTGGGCTGCAAATTTCAAGTCGCTATCTGCGATATTTACCGAGTTGTCGCGCAGACAGCTATTCGGACTGCTTGACAACGGCTATTCAAAAATGCGTTTTTATACGACATAGGATAAAATGGTTGTATCATCTTATATACGGCGCTGACTATAGGCCCTACTTTATGTACTGCAAATTTCAAGTCGCTATCTGCGATATTTCTCGTGCAGACGGCAGCTATAAGGGCTGCTTTACGACGGCTATTCAAAAAACGTTGCGTCTTCTCAGCACTTGCTCGCTCTCATATTGTGCATGATGATATTGCCATAGGAAGCATCGTGAAAAACACTGAGGCGACAACCTATGTCCGTGAACACGACTTATTGATAGTATAAAAGCTGATTAAAGTATACTATTACTGAGACGCGCAGAATACGAAAGCGTAAAGAAAAGAGTAAAACGAAAATAACAATTAGCTAAAAGAGACCAACTGGCAATGGAAATCACCTTCGACACTGGCAACAAACGAAGACAAGGCAGGACAAATAGGCCTACTGGACAATCGAAATACGTAATACAAAGACATCACAGAACAGATTGTAGGCTAAATTGCCGAAACGTGTGCGGTTGAGCAAGGCAAATTACAGCTGTATAAATACCCTGGGACTATGCTATAGTCATTTAGATGTAGATCAATGCAGCTCATATTTAAAGATGCTAACAAATTGAACTATTCTTAAATCAAAAAATTGTGCAATTTTATGTTGACACACATTATACAGATTTTCAATTTTTTAAGCAGCTAGATATTTAATGGTAACTGAAGGCTAAGAATAGAACGCTGCCTCGTGACTTCCTGACAAGACAGTGTTGGCGCGGGTTAATCCCAAAGTTGTTAGTCGATTTATTTGGTCAATCAATCGGCCGAAAACAAGAAAACAAATTAAGCCATATAGTCAACGATAGAGTGTTCGTTATAAACGGGGTTTATGGGGATTTATGTAACACTACATTGCAATCTGTAACCATCAAGCTTTTCTACTCGTTCCATACGCAATACAAGGCAGTAAGACGGCGACGGTTTTAATCACATTACTGCATTTGTGATATTGGTATGTTTGTAGTTGAGCTTCAAATATTGATACCGATTCTTAACGTTTTCCTTCCATGAAAAGAAAGGAAGGTCTAGTGGAAGGGAGACAACTTTCAATTCGATGACGCTGTATTCCGACACGATTGGAGTTCAACATTTGTAGTTCCGTAAGGCCACAGGTTTATATCTTGTTAACACCAATGCATATATAAATACACCAACGTTTGATTCTTCTCAAAACAGACGGTTCCATCAGTGACGGCGCCAGGAACAGAAATCGGGAAAGGGGGAGGGGTGAAAAAATGTTCCACTGAACTGAGCAGGGCCATCCCGATGTATCTTTAATATAGTGTCTTCAGGACGGCTCCAAGCTACCATCCAAATTGTCTGCATGGAATCCTAGAAGCAGAGTGCTGTATCTCAAAAAGTTTATCATACAATGTAGCCTTATTTACAGATAGAGAAAGTAGAGTGCAAATATGTCTAACTGTAATTTCAAGTTTTTTCACTTAGGCCTACCGGCTATTATGGGTTCAATTACCTCTGTCAAGTAATATTTAATATACTGAATTTCCTGACACATTTTATATGCCAAACGAGACTTGAAATCGCCCATAAACCTTGTTAAAAGTACAGAAATATGGTTCCGGTGTCTATTGCTTACCCCCTATGTTTCGCTCTTCCACCCCGACTGTAGACTTGAAATTTGGGAAGGTCCTATAACTTCCCCCTTTTTAGGCATAAACAGAATTTATTCCATTCTGATAGGGATATATAACCTGTATTTAACCAGTAAGTACTTAATTGAAAATTTGAGCCCTACTTCAAATCCCGATGTAGGCAATAACATGTATTGCAGCCTTTAAACACCCTTACTATACAGGGAATCCCAGATTCTCGGACGCAGATATCACACCCTTTCTTTATCTGGTGGTCAGGAAGGTTACGGCTGGTTGTGGCCTTACGTCCACTTATTGGACTTTGTTGACCCACCACTCAGAGCCAAGTTTCGAGACCATTAACGTACAACCCGGTGCACGTCACAAATATAACCAATCAACAATTTGAAATGCGTCACGTGACTTGGGAATTCCCCTTTTCATATACTATCAACGCCAAGAGGGTTAGCTGTACCGTCAATATAGCGTAATCTACCTACGACTGGCTGCGAGGTTATTCACATATTTTAACGTTTATATTTTCCGCACATCGATGCACGTTATAGTAAACCTATAGGACAAATTGTAAAAAGCTACCCGAGATTTGATCTCTTAATCGTAAAATGTTCAGGTAGTCAGACGACAAAGAAAATGTGTCAAGTTGTTACATAACGCATACACGGTTGGTCTGTTTTCTACAGCTAACATTTTAAGAGCGTTTCGTTATACATCTTACGGATTTGAATGTACTTCTATTAGCCCCACTTGCCAAATGTGTTAAAATTCTGAGAATAAAGGGTGTCAACCAGGAAGTTCTCTTATGACGTCTCACACTCACGTCCGCCAAGCTGTATGCCATTTACATTGAATGGTTACTTACATCTGGGGCACTGTATCCTAGCTTATATATGTATTTACTATTTCAATTATAGCCCGGGCATTCCAGTCACTTTAAATTAAAACAGGCCAGGGAAATTTAGCTATTTGGTGAAAGCATCTTATGGTTTTGCACTAATATAATGGTCAGTCAGCTGAAGATTGGTGTTATGAACCGGTGTATTTCCATAAAAGACGATGCAAACGAAAGCGTATATGCCATTGTTACTGTGGTGGTTATATTTTGTAAATATGTTATTTCAAGGACACAGGAGCTGCAAATAGATTTATGAGTGAGCATTTGTACATAGAAACTTCATAACTGAGAATTGACGTAAGGCTATTTATGCATATGAATTCTCAGTTATATCAGGACTACCCTCAGCCCAGAGAGCACCAGCCTCCAACCCCAATTTCTAACATTTATTATTCCGACAACTGGGTAGAGGTGAAATACATGGTTCATTAATTACTGGAAATAATTACAACTCCTTATTACACTTTTCAGCAGGAAGGTACTTTACCTTGAAAACATTTTACATCAATTTATATATTGTTTTATTTTCTGAACGCTCGATCGCCCGTTTGTTTTTTTCTTCAACAAATAATTACAAATCTGCCACTTGTCTATACATTATAAACCATTCATATATATCAGTGGTCCTAAACGTTTCATACTTAATTTTTTGCAAACGTGCTGCCAGTATATCTGGTCCTGATTATAATAAATCTATCATTTAAAATATGTAATTACAGGAAGCAAATAAAACAAAACCGGTAAATTTACAATAATCTAAATATTTTATTTAACTTTTTTTTTTTCACAAACAAAACCAATTCGTTTCAATACATTTACCAAATATATCGTGTGTAGCTGGCAAAGAATTTGAACTGCACTTTTCGCATAAACCCATAGCATAATCCTTTGTCGTTCACACTGAATTTCGCCATTTTATATAACACATAAACCAAAAACAGAGACGTAAAGTACTTGTAGTGCATATAAATTCAGCTCTAGCGGAATAAGAATGGATATTTTTTGTATTATTTTTGAATTCACTGGTTGAACAAATTATGGATGAACAGTAGTGCATTGCATTCACACAATAGGATGAGCTTGTATAATGTTTACTTTGTCAGGCTTGAATGTTTATTGAGCTTAAAACATTGCTACATTGAACTGCTAACATACAGGTGGATCTGGTCGTCAATTCCTATACATTATCCATAAAACTGCAGAGGAATCTAGCGTTAAATATTTATTTACATAGTACAAGGATTTGAATACACAGCTCCTGGAGTCTGACAAAGATTGATGACAACCTAACAAATATAATATTAGTAATATGTAACAAATTTCTCAATTGAAAAGAGCTAGATTTCCTAAACACCAAAGCAAACCTATTTTTAAAAGAATTGAAGCTCTATGGAATTCACAATGTTTCAATGCAGTTATTAGTTGCTCGATATTAAAAATTTGTTAAGCAGATTTTGTTGAAATGTAAGCGTATATGCTATAGCACTATGTTGATATTTACTTAGACTTAGGGATTCTATTATCACTCCTAGAATTTTCAGCATATTTTCTTGGATATGGGAGACAATAACAAGAGAAATAATTTGAATTTAGCTAAGTCCTATTGTAGAAATGCAAATGTGTCTACAGTTATTCCTTATCTGGTATAGTACAAATAAAGTGGAGTGACTATAGGCTATCATTGTATAGGTGTGGGCTGTAGATCAACCAGTTTAAACCAATATCCACATTCACATCTCTTAGGCTCGCCTTGGTAAAGGTGCATCCAATTTATGCTGATTGCATCTTCCTCACCTTAAAAAAATTAGAAAGAAACAGAATTATTTGATATGAAAAGAAATAAGAATAAAATTTATGATATGGTGTTGGTTTGTTTGTTTGTTTGATGTTTTACGTCGTACCCAAGGGTATTTCACTTACGACGTGCCAGTCCAATGGATGAAGGAAACCACCCTCACCACCACTGGCAACAAACAAAGACAAGACAGGACAAATACAGACACCAACAGGACACAATACAGACACCACAAACAGACCAGCTTCCTGTTCCCCTTTCAGGGCCTGAATTTTGACACGAATCCGCGCAAATATTCGCTTAGAAGGTTTTGGCGAGAATCTAGGTGGATTCGCGCTAAGAAATGAAACGAAAATAAATGAACATCGAAAGTCTACCATTTAATTTCGGCGTTAATTGATGCGCAGTCACTAAAACGTGTTTCTGTTGTGTTGTTGCGGGACTTGAACTTCACGACATCATAAATCGGCAAGAAAAGAGCGGCTTACGTGGATTGGATAGCGTGAGCCAATCAAATTAGCGGTTATAAAAGACTCAACTACATACACGAATGGAAATATTCCAGCTCCAACCTCTGCCATACATATTAATCGTGCCGGTGACAATTCTTTCGGTTTCCTATTTTTTTTCTTTCAAAAACACAATTATAATAAACCCACAAAGTGACCACAACAGTTAGACCTTAAGTTTTGTCCAGGCATGTAAACATTTTTATATAACCGATATAACCTGGGCAGCAGAGTTAGTGTTTTTCTACCCTGGCCCATGATGGAGTCTGCGTAACGAGTGAAAGCGTGGTTAACAACAAAATGGCGAACCATTGTAATAGTCTTTCTAAAAAAGATTTTTAGTCTGTGGGAAGCGGAAATTAAGGATAATTTTTGAGTTCGATGAAGACTCTATCGGCGGGAAGGTTACCGGAGCGCAGTGCATCGTATGTAAAAAAGCACATGGATAAAATACGGAGCCGTTATAATGGTAAAGTTGTGAACGATGTGATCAAGTAGAGGTTGGAGGGGAACTGTCATCTGAAGGCAAATTTAAGACGGCACATGGATTCTTACTCGCACAAACAATGTTTGGCTTACGAAACTGGAGAACCAATATGTAAAAAAACAGAAGACATTGACGGCAGCTTTTGGAATGTCAAAATCTTGATTGATTGGGGTTTTATGCCATACTTTGTAAGTGTAATATATATTGTGCAATGAAACTGCAAATTTACAGTACATACAGCCACAAAATAAACCAGGTTCCAATTGTTTCTTTAAAAGCATGATGATTAAAAATATTCAGCAATACAAAAAATTACAACTGGGCAAATGTAGCCAGTAATCAGTATATTACTGTTCGAATGGTTCTTTAGATTCCCGCAACCACCTATAGCGGGAATCCATTTGGATTCTTTGGATTCTCGCAGGCGACAATAGCGAGAATCCATTTGGATTCTCGCATTGCATGAACGAAATTCAGGCCCTGAAAGGGTACATATAGTTTTCTCTTCAGATAAAATCAGAAGAGGAGAAAACATGTCTGGCCTGTATTCTTTATTTTAAACTTTTGTATCCAGACATTTTCATGTCTGCCATTGATTCAATTTAAATGTTAACAAATATAGGTTTGAAAACATGGTTTTCATCAGATGGTTTGGGACCGTCCACTTGACAAACTCTCTGATATGGGTTTTAAGAACTGGGGCCAGTTTCACAAAGTCATCTTAACTTATTTTGAATGTAACTGTCCTGGCAACAATGTCTTCAGTGCTGGACATCAAGGTAATTACATTTTACCTAAGCCTAGATAGCTTTGTGAAACAGGCCTCTGAGATTAAGATAATTGTTTCGAGTATTTTCTTTATCCATTTAACTGGCAGGCCAACGTGAGTGAAGTAACCTGTATATATTGTGAAAACAACAAACTTTAAACTTGGCTTGTAGATTCTTCGTGTTATGACAGCAATAACTTTAATAAGCAAATGAATCTTGAGAAGATTATAACTTGAGAGATGGGTTGTTTCTAAACTCAAAATCCAGCAGCATTCAACTCCTTCCACAAGCCAATAAGATAATAAGCACCATGGCCTTTTAGATGAAAAAAGTATTCCTAGAGCTGAGAGCTTTTTTTTAAATTCAAATAAACATTTAGCAGGGACCAGGGGGACCTGCTAACTACTCAGTTTGTTTTTAAGGCTATAAACTATTTCTTGCTATATTGTGTAAGACTCATACTTGGGTTGTATTAAATAAATTAAAACCACAAACTTCTTAGCTAGTCGGGGGTAAATGTTTACGTGGAGTAGCCCAGGGGTTCGTGTTGAATGTATTTAAACTATGTTCTTGTCCATGTTGTCAGATAGAAACTGAAGACATAAACTATAGGTCTTCATTTCACCTTTATATGTATTACATTACATTTCTTTCATTATAAATCAATTGGCATGAAAAATGTGTACAATGTCATGTTTCAGGTCTTTGGTACCAATGTAATGGTCACAGTTGCCAAGTCTTTCGAGGCACCAATCAAACGTAAGTTCATAGAAAGTCAGAGCCAGTGGATTGGTCTTCTAGTGTCTGGTTGATTGATCATAACATCTACAGGTCTGTGCTGTTGGTGGGCTGAAAACATTTATACCATAGCCGTCTAAAAATAATTTACATGTTATGGCTGAACAATTAGGGAAACCTAAGTAATATAAATCGTGATTTAAAATTGAACCTTTATTTAGGCAAGTTTGTTACATTGTAATCCAGATTTCGTAGCGGGTGGTTGGAGGGAGCTTCCTGTTGCTCTGGTGCTTTCTGAGCTTAAGAGGAACATAAAGCCGATATGTTTTTGATTTTTTTTGTATTGTCCTGTATTTGTCCTGTGATGTTTGTTGACAGTGGTGTCCGTGGTGGTTTCCCTCACCCATTGGGCTGGCACAACCTCATGTGTTGAAATAACCTTACGACATTAAACCCCAATGAAACAAACAAACCAGATGTCCTACAACTTTATTAGTATGCAAACTTGCATTATACTTAAGGTATGTTGCTGTATGCCAAAATGTCATAAAAAATCCAAGAGATCAACAGCAGACATGGTGAGGAAAACAGAACTGCCAAGTTCACTGAGAAGCAGTACAGATGTGAGTCCACTCCACACTGATTGGCAGGATGAAAGCATCTATACCTGAAAAAAGCAAATTGTCCAGCTTAGCAGGTCTTTATTTAGAAAACTAAACAGTATTCCCTATGAAATAATGTTTGATGAAATTATCAGAAAGTTTCCAGGCTTGTGAACTAAACTTATTATATTAAAGATGGCTGACATGATAATAACAAGGTTTGAAAGTAATATGCCCTTCATCTGATTCAGTTTCATGGATTCAGATTGAATGATAATATATGTTGAATAAATGAAGAGAGAAAAATTTGCTTGCCTCCACCGGGATTCGAAACCCGGGACCTATGGGTGATAATATAAATATAAATAATGTAAGTTGTCTTTATCATGTCCATGCACAGCTGTGCCTCCGATGATATGGACAAAAACATGATGTAAACCAGGGTCCGAATTGTCCGGTATCGCATCACAGTTTGCGATAGAAATACGGCTTCTTGCGATACATTCTAACTTTGGCATCGCTATTTCT
>JAQQZZ010123950.1:0-10308 GCA_030265115.1 Mopalia vespertina
TGGGTTAATCCCCGATTCCTCTCATAAACAGTGGTAACCTGTCTTTGCTGGGTTAATCCCCGATTCCTCTCATAAACAGTGGTAACCTGTCTTTGCTGGGTTAATCCCCGATTCCTCTCATAAACTTTTAAACAAGGGACTATAAAATAACCAAAACGTCAGATATGTATTTCTCAGACGATCCACAAAAATGTCTTTCAAATCAACCTTTTCTTTAAAAATTCTTTTTTCGGTTATCATCTTCGACTTTTTGTTTATAACTTATCATGAACGAATTGTTGACTGAATAAGCAGAAGTGGCGACCGCCAAATGATATTTTAAAGATCCAAAGAAGGAGTCCGCTTTTTTAATATTGTTTTTATCCCGTGATCCACTCAAAGACCACTGTAAATGTAATACGTTGTGTTAAATTATAGTAACTGTGTTTATTTGATTTAACAGGCTTATGAACAATATTTCATAAAACTGGTCCAGTCTTCACCTCTCTTTATTTTTATTTGTATCCTAATTACTACAAAGGTCGTTTCGTGCCCTTTAAGTAGATTAAATAATCAGCTAACAAGATCTGTATAACACAGTCAAGACTACATAGCCTCTCATACCGAGACTAAACTTCACAGAACCAAATGTATTCTTGTAAAGGTTACTTACGTCACGTATTTTATATATGGCAATCATGTAAATCTCATATAACAGAAAATATCGATACTTCATAGCCTGCTACTTTAAGAAGCTGTACAAAAACCTTTGTAGGCGAGTAAATGAAACACAACAACAGTAAGGTTTAAGTCAATATATTTGTATAAACATGCAGTACATATAAGGTTGATATACGAACATACCATAGTCATTCCCAATCTGTTGAAGAATTGAACTCAGCCGGCCTCTTAGTTACCATTCACACATTGCTGTGTTAATAAGTTACAAATTGTTCCAGCGCTGATCAGTACCATCTTGCTCTGAGTCTGACTTCCGGTGCCCTAGATGGGCTGAAGTCTTTAGAAAGCTCGAACAGGCGATCACATTATATAGAGTGAAAAGTCATGTTATATATTCGCTGTGATAAATGAGAGATTGGGGTTGAATTACAGTACAGAGTGCGAAGTCCAGTTAACCCTGACGAGTGCAATCAGAACAAAAGCTATGCCTAACATATCCATTCTTCATCCAGTTTTCTGTTTTCCTGAGTCGTTCATTAGCCTCTGAGATAAGGTATCCACAGAAAACACTTGTGTTAGTGAGTTGTTCATAAGACCACCACACTGTGTCCTTCAGTATAACACGGTCAGCTGATCTGTACTCAGCTCTGTCCGACCGCACTATCCTATAATGCCCAGTAAAACTACCAATTTACATTATTCAACAGATTTGTCGAACTTTTGACAAAATCCGGGTTATCAAAGAAGGAAACATGACAGAAATATTAGGACTGATTTTCGCAGTTTAATTTCTCAGAACGACACAAATAATGAAGATTTGTTTTATATATTCATCTAAACCGCTTCTGTTCTTCGGTTGAAATCCATTGTACGGACATATTCATATGACGATTGTGAATCAACCGCACACGTTTAAGAAACAAGGTGTAACGTCGTATAGCCTGGGGTTCCACGGAACGACATTTTGATGTATATACAAAAACAGGTCCCCTTTCGGGCCGTCCGTCGCATGTCGCAGATTCTGGGTCACAATTATTCCCAAATTACCGGTCTTTAAATAATGTTGCCATATCTATTGTGTATTGTTGTTCACATTCCTGTACAGACGTATTACCTGGACGATATAATGACCAGGACTGGTGAATTTATTATTAAAATATATTAATAAAACGTTTAATTTTCGGATACGGTTCGGACGAAAAAGGAAACATGTTTATGGTATAGTTTGTTTATACAGTAGCCTATAACTGCTCTGCTCTATCGCAACAATGGACCTAGATGTGGCTATCATTAATTCTCAAATACGGAAGTTTATTCCGTAACTAAATCAACATCTATTGTGGCCAACAACAAGCCTATATTGCTTGTGAATAAGTAATACATTTATAACTGAAATTAAACCGGAGAAGACTTAAATTATGAGGCATGTTGTTTTAGTTATGTTGATAAAGCTTAAGGAGAGAACCAAACATTTATTAGAAAACAAGCAGTAAAAGTTGTGGCTATGAAAACATGAGGATAATTATAAGAATAGGAAGCGCCCGTTGACCATCAGTAGTCGAAAGCTAACAAATCATGGTGGTCCACTCTCTAACGTGCAATACTTGTTTTGGTATAACGCACGATTCGTTCCAACAATTTTATTAGTGGTAAACGTCTGCTTTACTTGGGACTGCTTTCGCGTGAAGTGGTAGACGTCTGTTTTACTGGGGAAAGCTTTCTCGTAACGGGGTAGACGTCTGCTTTACTGGGGACAGCTTTCATGTGACGAGGTAGACGTCTACTTTACTTGGGACTGCTTTCGCGTGAAGTGGTAGACGTCTGCTTTACTGGGGACAGCTTTCGTGTGACGTGGTAAACGTCTGTTTTACTAGGGAACGCTTTCATGTGACAGGGTAGACGTTTGCTTTACTGTGGAACGCTTTCACGTGACGTGGTAGACGTCTGCTTTACTGGGGAACGCTTTCTTGTGACGGGGTAGACGTCTGCTTCACTGGGGACATCTTTCACGTGACGTGGTAAACGTCTGCTTTACTAGGGAACGCTTTCACGTTTTCGCGCGTAATTATTGCAATACCATGTAAACAAATTCATGTTTTCACGTGACGTGGTAGAATTCTGTTTTAATTCGGTTCGCTTCCACATGACGTGGTAGACGTCTGTTTTACTTGGAACCGCTTTCGCGTGAAGTGGTAGACGTCTGCTTTACTAGGGAACGCTTTCTCGTGACGGGGTAGACGTCTGCTTCACTGGGGACACCTTTCACGTGACGTGGTAAACGTCTGCTTTACTAGGTAACGCTTTCACGTTTCCACGCGTAATTATCGCAATACCATGTAATCAAAGAAAAGCCTACCACACAAACAGAGCTCTAATCAGAACATCATTAGTTATGACAATGAGCTTTGTTATGACATTTGTGTCAATGACTTCTCTGGAATTCGGACCCAGGACCACAGTGTATAGAACATATAATTCCCCGCAATATACCACATGTCTCGGGTCGGATTGCAATGCAAACTCTGTAGTTGTTGTATTTTGTTGTTTTGCTTTGTTTTGTTTTTTTGTTTTTTTTTTTTGCTTTTTATTTATTTATTTATTTTTGTTCATGTTTAAGATGAAGATGCCGAAATGACCATACGTATGAACCACATTTAAATATGCGAGTGTGTATGAGAATAAGGTAGCTCTCGCTACAAAACACAGCCTTTATTAAGATATAGGTGCTTTATGAAGATATCAAATCACTCCAGGAAAGCATTTCTTTATAGTGTGTACCAAACTGTATACTTGTATAATAGGATTATAACAAACCTAGGGATTTGATTATAAGTTGACTGTGGACAATCCGATTAACCGACATAGGATTTCATGGTACCTACAGGTATGGGTTGTTCAGGGACAACGGTCAAGCTGTAACAAACTAAAATAGTTTATTATTCACGGTTAGAAAAGTAGACGGTTTCTAACACTCTTTGATCCTTTGTGACTGTTTGAGACCAGAGAATGGCCATAGAACGCCTCTTCGACTGCCGGTGTGTGAAAAACACAGCCTGTTGATTGTTTGTCCACCCGCCTACAATCAAAGTGTTGTAAGGTTTAGTAAAACAAACTTGCTGACAAACTTCATTTTAAACGAGCCATAGTTATAACTGTTATATGAGGATTTAACTAAGACACGATGAGTACATTCTGACCAGCTTCAAGGACACATACCAGTCGGAGTATAAAATACCATTAAACAAGATGGCGGACGAAGAACTCAGTCTCAGGTAAATAATAACTTATGATACAAAAAATGTGATGAACTGCATATCATCGTCTTTATGGTGAATTTAAAGTATTCATTTTTCATGGTTTTAGTTCAAACTTAAAACTCCACCGGACAATTTGAAAGACGTACCATATTTTGATACACACTTGAATGTATAAAGGAGGCACGTTTTCACCTTTAGTGATATCATAATACCAAGCTGACCAGAGTGTCAACATCCCCAGAATATGTACTGGTTCTCCCCAATCTGAAACAAACCCCTGTACATGTGATTGATTGCGTTCCAGACTCTCGGGAAGAATCATTGACACAAATGTCATAGCCAAGTATATTGTTATTTATAATGATGTACGGTCATATTTATTGTAGCTCGTTATATACATGTCTTTCTTTGGTCAGATATTACGATGATATTACCGCAGAGATATGTTTGGATATGTTTTTAAAACGCCTGAGTTCCTGGTGGACCTCTGGATCGATAATGAAAATAATAGTTTTTCTTATCCTTTTCCATAATCAATATACGTCTGAAAATTATGTATGTATATATATTTTGGAGAGCTTAGATGCAGGATAGCAAATCTCTTTTGAAGACCCAAGGGCAATTTTGTCACTTTCTTCAAGTGAGTTGATGTCGATTACAGTTTTGGTGGATTATTTCTCAGCGTGTATGAAATATAACCTCAAATCTGATAATGTAAATGAAGAAGTCCCTCGAACTTTGTTTGTGTGTGAACGATTCCAGAAGATATTTTGTCTATCAATCCTTGGGACTTGGTATGAAATTATGAAATGCATATTTTGGATGCCATTTAACAAATATCCAGGACGAACTTGAAATATATGAGGCCTCTTGTGATGCATACGATGTGTTCTTTAAAGTGCAAAACATTTGATGTCCCTACATTGAATAAGTTTTTGCAAGCATCCCCTTAAAGGTTTGTGTGTTTTTGGTTTCAGGTTACCACAGATAGCAGCATCACAAGACTCTCCCCGCCGACAGACCTACCGTTCACCGAGAACTGAGGTCTCCATGAGTCTACCGCCTTTATCCTACAGAAGGTAAGGTGGGAAACCAGCAAACTTAACAGACACAATTCACCAATTCACTTTCAACTGAATATTAAAATCTCTGATTTTAGTACTTCTCACAAAGGCTGACATAACGCGAGAAGTCGAGCGACTTTTAATTCATATTGAAATTGAAAGGAGAAAATTGAAGGTGTAAAGTGAGACCTTCTAATTATGGTTGTAGCGTACATTAACATTCTCTGTAAGTTAGACCGTAATAAACAAACGCCCACCTGTTTTGATTTATGTAACTCCTATATTTTTAACTTTGATAAGCTGTTAGAATTTAAAAAGATAACTGAAAAACAAATGTTCCAACAACAGGAAAAGCATTTAACCTAGCATGGTTTTTAATTTGTCATTATATTAGGACCTAACAAAGATGCTTTAAATAACAATGAATATAATATATATTGCATTGGCTAATAACAATCCAGGTGGCATTTTGTATTTGTGAGGATGACTTTATTGAGGAGACTTCAGTACTGTTGTCTCTTCTTAGACATAATAACCCTAACACTTGACCCAGGGATTTAAAAAGCAACCTTCATACCGATATCATTCAGGCTGATACAATGATCAGATTAGGTTCGGGTAGCCCCTTCGTCCTCCCATGGTATAGCGGAAGCTAATTGTGATGAATCGTGCAATGGACCCTTCTGACCTTGGGAACCTCGTTACGTACTGTTGTGCGTTTAACAATTGTACAGACATAATATAGGAGGATATTACACAGTGAAGTTTGAACAACATAATATTGCTCGATTGAATGGTTGAAAGAATAACCCAAGAGACACGAATGGTCAAGTGGTTATTTAAGATAGTAATATTTATGGTATTTAAACTTCACTGTGTAATATTCTAGTTATTATATATATCAACTATAAACAAATAGCCATGACAGATTCCCGGATCGGCTATGATCATGGCGATCTCAGAATGGGACTGGCTACTCTTCCTAGCCTGAAGGTAATAAAACCATGGTCTATCAATGTTTTATGCATTAAAATAAGATAAGTTTTTGATACTCTAATAGATTAATGTTTCCATAATGTTGCAGATATCGCTAAAGTACTGTAGTCCGGACGGGGTCAAAGTTCGGAGAGTAATAACAAAGTGAAATATCACTTATATGTGTGAAGCAAATCCTGATATGTCGGTGATATATCAATAAATAAGCCTCGTTATCACTATGATCACCTGATTAATGTAACTTATACTTCTTGAACTCGGGTATCCCATCTAAATAACCATGATTAGATACCAATGGTTATACTTACTAGTGAGACAACAAGCTGAAGGGAAATCGTTTTAAACGAAAAAGCAGAAATTAATTCAGGCAAGCTTTACACTTGTCCTAGTCTTTTATTCTGAGATACTGCCTGACTTGAGAGTAGCAATAGAGCTGGCGACTTTGTCAAGAGACTACATTTTTAGTATTCAGAGAAGGACACATTTTGAACTAACAGGGTGATAGGCTGGAAAAACTTTTTTATTGAGTTTGTTAATTCTATCCCTCTTATGGCTTTCAGATTATATCTCCACTATTTTTTTTTTCATTGTAAAATTAAGAATCACTTAGCGCTAACTGTGCGACGTTTCTCTCCTCGGCCCAATTTTGTGGGAGAAAAAGTACAACAACAACAAAAATGTCTCGTTGGTACGAACTATATATATATAGTCATTTTCACGGTGTGTGACCGTTTATAAATATGAACATATTATTCAGGTATTTCAGATGAGAGTTAATAAATTGCAGAAATATTTGATAATCAGTTAGAAAGGGATGTCGTAAATCATGCCTCAGATAATCAGAGATCAATAGCCATGGGTACATGTCCCACAGACATATGTAAATAATCCGGATAAGGGTTAGAAGATAAATACATTCCTAGGTTAATCATACAGGCATAAGGATTATCTGACAGAAGTTTGGCTCGTCCATTTGGTCAAGCTTCACAGCTGTATGTCAACTTAATTTTGACTCTTACCCTTAGACTAATAAAAAGATAAAAATGAGGGGGGCCGTCAGTGGGGATGATTTATGACTACCTCACCGTTTACTGCTGGTTTTTACAGTGTTTACATTGGATGACCTAATGCACTGTTTCTAGGCTATAAACCCAACGTAATCCTCTTGTATATACTTGATATTCAGGGAAGCAATAAAATATGTAATTTGTAACACGTTTCGTTTAATGTGTAAAGTCTGACATAGTACATAGCAGGTTACTGTTTTAAACGATTTTGAAGTCTGTATAGTTGTAAACTTCAAAATGGTTCCACACTTTGACTGTAGCTGCCATACAAAATCTGCCAAACAAATAGATACATGTGCACAATTGCGACCAAAGTTTCTAATGCGAGCTACTGAGTGCGTTATAATTATGAAACTGATTACTGTATTGAGAAAAACAAAGTGTCATAACAAAGCGTCAGAGCCTTTGACACGTGGTTTCTAGGAAGCGTTATTTTGTCCAATCATCGTTGAGAATTCTCACCAGTATTATTTTTGCCCAGTCGGTCGTTTAGAGGTTGTACTATAATAATTCTATTTAGTATTGCAAATGATAGTATTATTTAAATCCGGTGCCATTGTATGTTGATAAGATGAGGTAAAGTATAACTATATGTTGTTCTAATTTTAGAATATCGGTATAGGCTTTGAACACCATATGCGGTGAAACGGTCATTACTGCTCTTGGAATTATGCACTGTAGTAGAACAATATTGGATGTATATTTTATAAACTGTTCTTGTATATGCTATCTTGCCACGCGATGGTGTTAATCTGTTGGGCTATTGGACAATGTATTTAAGTAGTAGCCAGCGTTAGATTGCTAAGCCTGAGCAAGGCATCCAATCAAGGTAATTCTAAATTCTGAAACCTGAACAAGTACGCTAAACGAAATTTTATTAGATGTATATGCTCCTTTTGTCGGATACATAACTATACGTACAAACATATGCCTATTGGGAGCGAAAACAGTAAATAAACCAATTTTTAACCAAATTTTCTACTTGTTCTTTTCAGTGCGCAGTCTTTTGATCCTCGACGCCCAACCTACCACAACCATGTCGTCTACGGAAGCCCGTTATGGCACAGAGATTCTGTTCAGGCCACGATAAAACCTCGTCCATCGTCAGGTATTATCAAGAGTTTAGAACTAGGATTTGTCAATGATGCGGTTAAAACAGCTATATTCACCAGACCACGGAAAATACCAATCATACCCGACTATTATGCCGAACGTGACAAGTGTGCAAGGGCTTACTTTAAATCGCCAATGGTTCAGGATACAATGTCACGAGCATCAAAGGTAACTCTTTAAATAACAAATATTGTTCATACAGAGGTCTTCGCGATTAAGCTTTCAGATTAAATATGGTGACAGTGTTAAAAAGAGAATTAAATAAAATGGTCTACAACACAAACAATATCATAAACTGGTCTATAATGGGCTTGGAGACAGTGTCGCCTTGCAGGATGTGGTATTTTCTGTTGAAAATAGCTTGTTAGAGTTGTTAAATCTATGAAGCTTAAGAAATTACCATATCCTTACAACATACATATTTTAACTACAGTTCGTTCATATACACAGCTCACATATACAAATAAATACTTTTATATAATTCTACGGACAGGTGTTAAGTGTCCAGCTCATATATTAGTTGGGAAACGCTTCTCGAACAAAGGATAAAGAGGAAGCGACCAGAAACAAAGATTTACAGAACACAAGCAGCAAACAAGAAGTGTTTTTATTATCATATTTTAGAGGAAAACACTTTATATTATATGTGAGCATTTATGGAAATAGTTTAGAAAATATCATAATTTCACTTTTTTTACATCAAGGGTTAAATCTGAACTGTGAACCAGCATGATTTAAAACAGAACTCTTGAGCATGTTACACGTTAGCCAAGTATGGTCTAAGAAAAAGTTTTCAATATGTTTCGCATTTTGATGACGTTCAATCTGTATATTGTTTGTTGGTAGAATAACTTAACTATGGCCAATTACGGTGGAGAAATTGGGATATATATGTTCTATTCTTATCTTTACTTTCGTGTATAGTAATTTAGCATATGTTTTACAGCATTTAGTATTGAGATACAAAGAGTTAATATGTTTATCACTGTTGAGGAGGTCTAACCCTATTATTACAGCGGTAATATAGATGTAATTTAATTTACGGTGCCAGTTAAGACACTTAAATCAGTAGCTGCCACTCTACTGTTGACATAGGAACTTCGAGTAGGTAAACATGTGGGTCGATATATATCTTTATTACATTATGGCCTACCAACACAGCCTGACGGGATAAACATCAGAGCGTGTTGTTAACAAACCTTACAAGAGCATTCAAATACAAATATCCTCCTAGTTTGTGAAGTCAACGATGATTATCAAGGATACTAGCGACAAAGATGATAATGAGGAAATATTTATCACACGAAGAGAATATCCTAAGGAAAATGAGGACTCCCAAAACGAAGTGGAAGCGAAGGAAGGCGACACCAGTAATCCCTCAGCAAACGGCGAGAGGTCCGGTGTCAATCAAAGAATGCTCCCTGTTGAAATAGTAGATACCCTCCCGGCTGATAACCAAGAAGGTAACACAAACACCGGTCCCACTGACCCTAGTCTGCCAAATGACTGTGAGGACAGTGACAGTGATTATGGTCACCCGGATGACAAACCTTGTACGCCATCCAGCGACAAGGTTACCACACTACCACAGGAGACTGTAGCAAATCTCCCTGCTGACCAAGTAGATTCAAAACCCAGTCCTGTAGATGGAGCAGGAACTCTTCCTATTGAAACCGGAGAGAAACTCCCTGAGGACAATATAGGTACCACACCTGATGAAACCGCGACCACACTACCAGCTGACACCGTGGGCAGTCTCCCTGCAGAAACCGCGACCACACTACCGGCTGACACCGCGGGCAGTCTCCCTGCAGATGATCAGAAAGACGAGCAGGAGCCTGAACATCACCCTCCGGACAATGATATAAATTATCCTAATCTATGGCCAAATGAAAAATACAGTAAGGAATACCGTGGCCTACCCGAATTCATTGTGCGTCTGTATACAGAGGTATTACCGAGTGCTTTTGCTTATAGTTATGTATTTGTCTCAATTATGGACAGGGACATTCTTCTCTAGCAATCATTGGAATTCTTTTTGTTGTTGTTTTTTGCTTTTCTTTTTTGGTGGGGATTTTGTTTTTGCGATGAGTGTTTGTGTGTTTGTATGTATGTATGTGTGTGTGGGGGGGGGGGGGGGGTAAATAATTC
>JAQQZZ010123961.1:0-11347 GCA_030265115.1 Mopalia vespertina
ATCATGTTCTTATCTTCATTCATTAGAACATGGCATCACTGCAGATGATGCACAGTTACTTTATTCCAGTAGTATAGATACAAAACTGTACATCTCAGACAATCACAGGACGTAACACAAAGACCTCACAAACGGATTAG
This sequence comes from Mopalia vespertina, assembly GCA_030265115.1. Taxonomy (NCBI): domain Eukaryota; kingdom Metazoa; phylum Mollusca; class Polyplacophora; order Chitonida; family Mopaliidae; genus Mopalia; species Mopalia vespertina. The sequence continues at coordinate 141 of JAQQZZ010123961.1, forward strand.
TTTCATGTTGCCCCTTAGCTCTGAGAGCACCAGGGCAACATGCATTGTTAAAGTACATTTTTTTCGTAAACATGGAACACAAATGGAAAAGTAAAGTAAATTTGACCACTTATTCCTTCACCTTGAATCGTTTTCGGTCGAGTAATGTTTGTCACTGGTTTGTTCCGGTTTCTGCCTCTATGCCGATATTGAAGGTGTCCGGGTAAGTAAGACTAATTCGATCTCTTCTCACACCTCAGTCGTCACTTTGTGTTTTCCACACTTTTTGCCGTCTGACATTCTGCAGATGGACAGAATCTTGTTAACGTCTGCGACGCTAGTCAAACAAGTTAAGCGTAAAGTATAACGAAAACTGGCATGATACATTCCGAAAACACAGATCTCCTAAAAGTAACAGATCGTGTGGATTGGAGTTAATATTAGCCGAATTCGCCAAAATCTATTCCTTACATCTAAGAGCAAATTGGTTGAAATCTTGTTTTTACAGACATGTCTAGTTCAATGCAATCAGATTACGTTTTTAGACTTTTTCGTTAACTATATACATGGCCAATAGAATGGCGAGTCCAGTAAGCCCAGACGTATATGACCGCAACAAGTTATTCAGAGCCCAGCATCTTTTAAGTATGACGGCAATAAATTATTAAAGACCAACTGCCAAAAACAACAACAACATCCCTTACCATGGTGTAGGCCAAAATACCGTTGTAAATCCATGGTGTACCTAGTATACTACAGTACATTGGCCTCATTCAATGGTAAATCCGTTGTACACCATGGTACTTTTTTTTATAAGGGATGTTAGTCTGATAGCGTCTATAACGTTGGACATCAACAGTTACTCAGGGCTGAGCGTCTATGGTATATGACATCAACAAGTTATTCAAAGCCAAACGTCAAGTTATTCAGTCTAGCGTCAATAATCTATGACTGCAACAAGTTGTTCAGTGAAACGTCAATAATCTATGACTGCAATAAATTATTCAGTCAAGCGTCAATAATCTATGACTACAACAAGTTATTCAGTCAAGCGTCAATAATCTGACAGCAACAAGTTATTCAGTCAAGCGTAAAAAAAATCTATGACAGCAACAAGTTATTTAGAATCAAACTTCAATAATCTATGACAGCAACAAGTTATTTAAGCAAGCGTCAATAGTCTATGACAGCAACAAGTTATTCAGTAAAATGTCAATAATCTATGACCGCAATAAGTTATTCAGTCTAACGTCAATAATCTATGACAGCAACAAGTTATTTAGAATCAAACTTCAATAGTCTATGACAGCAACAAGTTATTCAGAGTCAAGCGTCAATAATCTATGACAGCAACAAGTTATTCAGTCAAATGTCAATAATCTATGACAGCAACAATTTATTCAGTCAAATGTCAATAATCTATGACCGCAATAAGTTATTCAGTCTAACGCCAATAATCTATGACAGCAACAAGTTATTCAGTCAAATGTCAATAATCTATAACAGCAACAAGTTATTCAATCAAGCGTCAATAATCTATGACCGCAACAAGTTATTCAGTCCAGCGCCAATACTCTATGAAACCAACAAGTTATTCAGTCAAGCGTCAATAATCTATGACAGCAACAAGTTATTCAGTCAAGCGTCAATAATCTATGACCGCAACAAGTTATTCAGTCCAGCGCCAATACTCTATGAAAGCAACAAGTTATTCAGTCAAGCGTCAATAATCTATGAAAGCAACAAGTTATTCAGTCAAGCGTCAATAATCTATGACAGCAACAAGTTATTCAGTCAAGCGTCAATAATCTATGAAAGCAGCAAGTTATTCAGTCAAATGTCAATAATCTATGACCGCAACAAGTTATTCAGTCAAATGTCAATAATCTATGACAGCAACAAGTTATTCAGTCAAATGTCAATAATCTATGACAGAAACATGTTATTCAGTCAAGCGTCAATTATCTATGACAGCAACAAGTTATTCAGTCAAATGTCAATAATCTATAACAGCAAGAAGATATTCAGTCCAGCGCCAATAATCTATGACAGCAACAAGTTATTTAGAATCAAACTTCAATAATCTAGGACAGCAACAAGTTATTTAGAATCAAACTTCAATAATCTAGGACAGCAACAAGTTATTTAGAATCAAACTTCAGTAATCAATGACAGCAACAAGTTATTTACTAAAGCGCCAATAATCTATGACAGCAACAAGTTATTCAGTAAAATGTCAATAATCTATAACAGCAAGAAGATATTCAGTCCAGCGTCAATAATCTATGACAGCAACAAATAATTCAGAGCCAAGCGTCAATAATCTAGGACAGCAAGAAATTTTATCAGAAACATGTGTCCATTACCTAGGACAGCGACAAGTAATCCAGAACCAGGAGTCTATAACCTAAAACAGCAACTTTTTGCAGATTCAGAAAACATGTAATATTTTTGGATATTGAGATATATTGCCTAGAGCAAACAAATACAGAATAATTTTCAGAATTTTTTTTTTTACTAATAAAAACTGGTTTTGTACTACCAGTTTCTTACCCCGAGATTAGCGCCAGTGTTGCTAACCTTTTAACTGATTTTAGACAAGTAACTTACATTGAAAACCACCATAATATCATCATTGCCAAAATACATTATATTTCTAAGCTCCGCCAAAATCTGGATATCGTAATTTAAACAGTCGATAAAGGGCCAGCTACGGTTATTTTGACTAGGCAGGATTACATAAATAAGTCGAAAATTCAGATTAGAAATCCTGACCATCATAAAAGCTAGAAAAACCTATGTGACCGGATGACGGATGAATTTTAACGAAATAATTTTATCTTCAGAGGCTCAAAATTTCCTTTGTCCTAAGCAAAGCGATTATCTACTCGCAAGCAGGGACTCCAGAAATAGGCTTTTCTACATTCTTCTTAAAATTCACAAACCATAGGAGAAATGGCCTCAGCCTTCTATGCCTCCTGGTTGATCTATACTATCAGTCCGTGCCTTCGAATCTTACCACAAATCGACACTTGTTGATAACCGCGACAAACCAATTGCAATCAGCCATCCTATTTTAATTTTAAAATAAAGTTCTTACGAAAGACAGCATTGAGCTACTCTCCAAACATACTGCATTTAACAAGGGGACTTACGCGATATTAATAAATCGTAGGTAATTTTAGCTCTTTAAATATGGCCGTCGTGTGTAAAATCGATTCCGGAAATGAGATGTTCAAGGTGGCAATTCCGTAACAATGATAAACTAAGAGTTGCTGTGACCGGAAGTCGTGAGACGAAATTAAACATCAACTGAGTTCACCATATTTACCTATCGTAAATTGTTGCTCACTGTGCATCCCAATAGCGTTTGCTTTAAATGGTGTTAATTTGTTTATATAGCATGCACCAAGTTCACTTTGTTATATTGTTTAAGACTCATACGTGGGTTGTATTAAATACATTAAAATCACGTGACGAACTCGTAAACATTTTCTTATACGAGCTTTCGGCTCTCATGCCGGAGCCTTTGTCAAGACTTGATGATATTATGAATAATGGCGGAAATTTTGTCGAAAGTCATATTGATAATTTAAGGATATAGTGCCCTTATTATTACCTCTAACCAAAGGATTCTTGGTTTGACAGGTGCGTGAAAAAAACCTTCAGTCGAGGAGTCGAATTCGTACTCTCACTAATCATCGGTTATATATAGGCAACAAATCCTTTATTTATAGCCTCTGATAAAAGGACGCCCGTTTTTTGCGGACTGCCAGAACATGGTTTACTTTAAAACATCCAACATCTATTAACCGTTTCTAATCTAAATTTTCATAATTTTTTGATTGGCAAAACCTACTATGCAGCGGTTCGATTTGGAATTCAGGAACATGTTTATCGATTTGGTTAGACAATTTTAAGTTGATTTTCCTTGTTCGTATGCCTATACTAGTAATTGATTATCTTCTTGCATTATATGTAATCTGTTATATTGCTTGCTTTTTATCAGATGAAAGAGCAAACTGGTCAAAGCCCTAGAGCTGATAAATTTTCATTGGTTTTCTTATTGTTGTCCAAGATTTGTCTCCCTTTGTATATATTGGCGGTAGTCATGCGGATTATTAGCATTATTCCCACTGATGAGTTTCATAAAGTAAAATAAACTAACGACTCCTATAAAAGATACACATAGATACACGATGATTCAATATTTCGGTTTATTTTAAATGCATCTTGACAATGGTTTTAAAATTAACCGAAATACTGAATCCCAATGTATCCATGTATATCTTTTATTGGAGTCGTAAGTTTTACTCTACTTTGTGAATCATAGCTGTTCGTAAATCATTGTACAGTTAATGTTAAGATTTACAAAGTTTACTCATGTAACCTATCTGAAGAACTGCACCCTAATAGGCGGTGTGGATTAAATTGGTTGGGGTTTTATGCCATATCCAGTGTAATTTCATCCATGGATTGATAGCGTGCCAGCCCAATGGGTGAAAGAAACCAAATAGGACAACGCCGGCAACAAAAACACGGGACAATCACAGGACGCAAAACAAAGACATTACAAACAGATTGACCCGCTGGCTAAGGGCAGTTTGTTTGGAGAGTAGCAATACTGTCTTTGATTAGCACTGGAGGAAAATTAACTTTCCAACATTATGGAAACACTTCCCATCTTGGTTGTGCTAGTGTCAATACTTGTTGGAATACACTGCCATCATATAAGTGAAATACAAATGCACCCTTACGCACGGCGTAAAACCCCAATCAAACAAACAAACAAACAAACAAACAGATGGACTTCGTGAGGGCAACAGGAAGCTTCCTCCAAGCGCCCGCTTATATGACGACACTGGTTACCATGCAGTAAAAACTGGGATTAGTATATACCAATCCCAGGTTAAAACCAATACGAGCAAATTAATGTTCCTCTTTTGCTACTAGACAGCATATCTAAGCTTATGTCTAGGCTAAGACGACAATGTTGTCCCCATTGGCTCACAGTTATCTATTAACCAAACGACTTTAAATTTTGATTGTAGAGCAGGCCCAGTGCTTTAGCCGACTTAGCAACAGAGGCTCACGCAGAACGACCAAAAATGAAATTCTATAAAATCAATAAATGAGTTCATGTTGGCATTCTCAATAAAGAAGAAAATCTATTATCAAGGACGTGTCACATCACCTCAAGCTAATCCCGCACATCGTATATTCTTCCGCCTTTGAACAGCTTTCAGTCGAATGAAATTGTGTCACTGGTTTGTTCGTGATTCCGCATGGATGCCGAAACTGACCGGACTCTGTCAAGGAAAGGGAAACTAAACATAGATCTACTCTCCGTCCAGGAAAGTGAGACAAACTTTCACTAAACATAGCTTTCCTCGTGCTCCAGTGGTCACTTTGTGTTCTTATAGAGTGACTCGCCAACTCAAGATATGGTGACCAAACTGCTTCAGGGTAAAGTAGATATAGCCTTGGACATACCTGGAGTACGTATCCTCATGAGACTGCTATTGGACTATACAGAAGACGATAAAATGGACCGCTTAATGAACAAGTCGTCTATAAAGACTGCCAAGGTGTTAATAAAATGGCCCTACTAGCATTGCTGGATTAGCCATTAAACAAAATAAGCACATGTTTTGTTTCATGAAGTAAGCATGTATGTCATATTGGCGTCTTCAAGACTATCGCTGCATTTAAATGACGGCGATCTTTTGGCGCCCAAGATGATGCATATTGTACATTCGACGATATCCGAGTGATGGAGCGTAAAGGATATCTGCTGCATACGATCTGACTGTGTATATGTGGTTTGCATTCTTTCGTCCATAAATATTTTTATGACTTGATAGTATATCCTATTTTCTGATCGATCAATGGCTTAAACAAATCACGTGGACATACAGCTGTCGTCAATGAAATCGACCCCGGAAATTAAAGGTACAAGGTTGACAATTTCCTCACCGTTGTTGAACCAACACTGGCTGAGGCCGGAGGCTGTAAGACTAAATTACAGATCAACTTACACGATTCTTGATCATTCCTGGTCGTAAATTGCTGTTCACTGTCCGCCAAAATAAGGTTTATTGAGTAAGCGTGGCTTGATTTCTGAAAACAAGCTAATGCATGTCATTCATGTTTCCGGGCCTTAAAGTTATCTTCGTGTGTATTCACGTTTCTGTGCCTCAAATCTAACGAGTGTAAGTTGATTTTGATGTCATGGCATCCAGTACTGCATGGGAGAATTTTGTCGGCGAACAAATTTAATTATACTTAAATCAAAAATTTGTTCCATTTTATTTTGACCAAATTTACACATTTTGAGTAGCTGTATTTTCCCGTAAAATATGGTGGCGTTTCTCCCAAAGTTGCAGTCTGCGTTGAACAGGTATAGATGGCACCTGGTGGTTACAAAATGATGCCTTAATATACATTATAATTATTCATTTTGTTCGCCGAAAATATATATTTACCAGCGTATCCACACTATTCCTCATTTAAATAAACCCAGCAAATTTCTTATGACTTTAGAACAAAGAATGCTTCCGGTCCGCAAAGCTATCTTAGTGTATTTAGGCTTATGTTTCTGTGCTGTAAATCTATCTTAGTGTGAGTTGATGTTAAATGGCGTCCAGTACTGAAAGTAGTAAGTTGGCATGGTGATTAGTTCCACCCGAAACCAAAAATCTCAAAGGACCAACTGTCAGTTATTTATAGAATAATGTCCCCCCAGGATTATTTCACCAGAGCGGATGTGCCTTTGTGTTTCAGACACCACGAAACATACTACCAAGTGTTCAGGAATTAATACAAATTTCATCCAATGTAAGGTATCACCAACTTGCACAATATGACCGGAATCTACAATAATATTATTGATTGCCATTTATTTAAAACGTGGACTTAAGGTATACAGTCACAGAAAGCAAAAGTACTCAATATCAGCCAATATTCCTAATGATTTTCAATTCTGATGCAGAATGGGAATTCGCCAAGCATGGAATTTGATTGTCTCTTTTCAAGAGAATCACCGGGCACCAGGAATCATCGAAAGGGTAAAGTTCCATCGGGCACCAGGAATCCTCGAAAGGGTTCAGTGTTTCTGGGTATTGCACAAATGGCTTAAGATCAATTGGATAGCAGGATTCATCGAAATGGTTCAATTCCTTCGGATAACTGATCCCATTTCTCGGACCGCTGCGGGCTAAAATTTCTGAGATTTTTGCTGAGTTTTCTCCTTTTGTGGACTCCACTTAATTCTTTTTCATTTTTTGTAAAAAGATACGAATTTTCTCCAAGTAAGCGCCAACATTCCTCAACTCTTCTCCTTTTGGCATCTACAAAACAGAAAAAAGATATTAAATTAAATATTTAGTTCCGCCGGGTAAATATAAGGGTAATCATCGAAAGGATTTAGTTCCACTGTGTACCAGGAATCATCGAAAGGATTTAGTTCCAGTGGATTTAGTTCCACTGGGTACCAGGAATTATCGAAAGGATTTAGTTCCACTGGGTACCAGGAATCATCGAAAAAGTTTAGTTCCACTGGGTACCAGTCATTCTGGAATGGGTTTAGTTCCACCGGGCACCAGTAATTATCGAAAGGGTTTAGTTCCACCGGGCACCAGGAATTATCGAAAGGGTTTAGTTCCACCAGGCACCAGGAATTATCGAAAGGGTTTAGTTCCACCGGGCACCAGGAATCATCGAAAGGATTTAGTTCCACTGTGTACCAGGAATCATCGAAATGATTTAGTTCCACCGGGGACCAGGAATCATCCAAAGGGTTTAGTTCCACCGGGCACGAGGAATTATCGAAAGGGTTTATTTCCACCGGGTACCAGGAATCATCGAAAGGCTTTAGTTCCACTCGGTACCAGGAATCATCGACAGGGTTTAGTTCCACTGGGTACCAGTCATCCTGGAAAGGGTTTAGTTCCACCGGGCACCAGGAATCATCGAAAGGGTAAAGTTCACTGGGGACCAGGAATCATCCAAAGGGTTTAGTTCCACCGGGGAACAGGAATCATCCAAAGGGTTTAGTTCCACCGGGCACCAGGAATTATCGAAAGGGCTTATTTCCACCGGGTACCAGGAATCATCGAAAGGGTTTAGTTCCACTGGGTACCAGGAATCATCGACAGGGTTTAGTTCCACTGGGTACCAGTCATCCTGGAAAGGGTTTAGTTCCCCCGGGTACCAGGAATCACCGAAAGGGTAGTTCCACCGGGTATCAGGAATCCTCGAAAGGGTTCAGTGTTTCTGGGTATTGCACAAATGGCTTAAGATCAATTGGATAGCAGGATTCATCGAAATGGTTCAATTCCTTCGGATAACTGATCCCATTTCTCGGACCGCTGCGGGCTAAAATTTCTGAGATTTTTGCTGAGTTTTCTCCTTTTGTGGACTCCACTTAATTCTTTTTCGTTTTTTGTAAAAAGATACGAATTTTCTCCAAGTAATCGCCAACATTCCTCAACTCTTCTCCTTTCGGCATCTACAAAACAGACAAAAGATATTAAATCAAGGCGGTGTTGTTTGATAATTTGTTGAATCAAAATTTGGTGTTATTGACATATATAATATAGTGAATAATTTTTTTTAATTTTTTAAAATTTTTTTTTTTTATATAATATAGGTTTTAAAAATTCGCATCTAATTTCTTAATATTAATTTAAAACTTGATAAATATAAGCAGTTAAAGTGCTGTAGATGTAGGTGACGGTTTATTTTATTGGTCTTTATTAATGAGATATTGAACACAAAATACTAATCTAATGCAACTGAAGTGTTTACAAACTTTTTTCACTGATGTTGTTTAGTTTATTCACATTGACAATTACACAAGTGAGGTGTTTACTGTATGTTTGAACCAATTAACTACAATAAAGGGTTAATTATAAAACATAAAGAACGCCATCTTAAGATCATCACAGACAGGGTTTTTTTGTTACATAGACAGATATTGAAGCAATTTCCTTACCGCAATTTGAGTTAAGAATTTAGCTTTGTCGATTTTGCACATGCGAGATGGTAGTACCATTGAACCGTAATAAGGACGCCACCAACCTCATCGCTATGAAACTGTCGAATAACGTCACAGAATATTGACATAAAACTCATGACGTTTATGTATATGCTGTAACAATTAAGACAGGGTCAGACGTAAGTCATAATACATTAGGTATTGGATCGACGTTTTGACGTTATGACGCCGCCATTACAAATAACATTATAAAATTCACGCTTTTGACGAAATTGGCTATTCTGATGGTTTTTTGTTTATTTCCGAAACATGTTTACAACCAGAACCTTTTTTACACACGATTTATGTTTCTATCTATCGACAGCTTCGCCGTGGCTCAATTGAGCCGATTAAACACCGTTTAAAACTGTACAACACAACGTATATAGGTATAGGAGTTTCGCCAGTGGTTGCGCGGATCGAGGAGTGAACAAATGTGAAATAGACAGGGACGTGTTGAAATTAGCTGAGGCATTGAGCAGAACAAAGAACACGGATCCCGCTCCTTCCAATACATTAAAATTGTTTAATTTGTATTTTCGAATTTATTAAGCCCGTTTATTAAGCCCGTAAAATTATTTGGTCTTGGTCAAGTGCCTCAATGTTTGTGAAAAGACGGATCTTTAACAATTGGCGCCATATATACACTTTTTATAATGGAGAAAGTGTAGGCTGTCACTATCACCTCAAGAAATTCTGACGTAGCGTTAAATAATAAATAAGTATGATATTTTTTTATCTTTATGTAACGCTTGAGGAATAAGATTCTGATGGGAACAATATAAAACTTGTTATCAAAACACTCCTGCGTGAACAGAATGAAGATTTTGTTTCTTTTTTAACAGTGATGTAATAACTCTCATTTTAAATATGAAGGTGTATTACGACAAGTTATCAAGAACTGTAATAATTATTAACAGAATAGTCGCGCCAGAGGTCACTTTGAAGGCTGACATGCAGATCCGTCAGTTTTTATGTCACGTTCTAGCGTCCGCTTCTGTCGTAACAGCTAGTCTACTTAAAGATCGTCCTAAATAATTCCAATTCACATCACTGTCTGAGTGTAATCCAGCTCGACACCTAATAGAGAAGATAATGGTTGTAGAGGCAGACATCATGACATTTCACCCGGGACGTAATTCCTGGATTTACTAGGGTTGATGTCTTGATAATCTCAGGCTGACCAAAATATCCTTCTGGAAAGGGTAGAGCGTTGCGGGCTAGTTTAGTGACCCTGTATCAGTGTCTAACGAAGAGGGAGATTAGTGACTTTCACTTGTGTGAAAATTTAGATGATTCAATCCTGGGGAAATTTGGCTTTCGCTACATGTATAAAATATATTATCATTAAACACACCATAGTCGTACTTCTCATTCCCTTATTTACTAGCTGTTGACAGATTGGTCACGCCCGCGACCAGGGTTTTAGTGGTTAGCGTTTTTGCCTACTGACCCTGGTCCGATGTGCCGCTAACAGGCTCATGTCCGTTATCGAGGGTATATGATAGATTTACACGGCATTGTTGCAGTAATCGCGGCGTTGGTTTTTACAATGTTTCCTCCTGGTTCTGCAGCATATTTAAGAAATGAAACGGATAATCCGTTGTCAACTAAGCGAAATACCATTGGGTAAGAGGCCGCTTGCCAGCGTCTGCGGCGTAGCCCTAGAAGCGGCGCCCGGGGTGAGTTATTAAGAAGGTTGTGCATGTATTTGGGGTCCTTCGGGTATTTTTCACTGCTGAGACGAAGGCTTGTTATCTTGTACTAATATTGTTGTAATGCTTCTTTGTTTTCTTTAGTTCTTTAAGAACTCTGTTTCTATATTGTCATATAATGATTTTGTAGTTGTTTTATGCTTAATTTGGTGAAAATAAATGAATTGAATTGAAACCATTGAGCACGAGGGTAGACACCAATGAAGTTATTATTTGCAATTTTTTAACAATTTATTTTTGAATAACCTCGAGGTTATTCAACTCATTTACTGCCTGCCAGCCAAATGGGTGAATTAAATCACCCTTAGACGCCACTGGCAACATTTGAAGACGAGGCAGGACAATCAATCAATCAATCAATCAATCAATCAATCAATCAATCAATCAATCAATCAATCAATCAATCAATCAATCCTTAATTCTGATTATACAAGTTAAATACATTATAAAATTACTTTCCAATGAATGATTTGTAT
>JAQQZZ010123972.1:0-14328 GCA_030265115.1 Mopalia vespertina
GTAAATTTCGCGTAGGACCAGTGATGTCGTTGTTGTTTAAATTCTCAACAGCTGAACAAACAACTTCCAAATCTGATTTCAAACAAGAGGTTCCTTTTGCATTTCGAAGCGAAATAGGTCAGAAGTGTTATAATAACTTCCTGGATCAATTTAGTCACACAAAAGGTACAAGTAATTCGATTGAAAACGCTAGGTAGAAATTAGGCAATGTCGTGGCGATAAACCCATTTGGAGGGATAGTTGTCTCTCGAGAACTCGCCATGCAAACCTGTGCGGCACTGGCTTATAAGCCTTACAACCAAAACAGACTTCGTTCGGAAACCAGATTAGGAAACACTGCTGATGATAGAAATAGGACTGCAACCTGCAGACCATATCGGGTATATAAAAAGAATGATATAATATCAGAACTTAACGTTTATTTGGATCCACGACATTAAATGTAGCGTATCCATTATATATTTCAAAGTTCTTTAATTCACAGAAAATTTATTCTTTTAAATATACTTTTATCAAACTAAGGATACAAAATGATTTTCTGTGATCTGATGGTGGTAATCTATGGTTATTTACAGTAAAATAAAGAATCCCTTTTTTGTTTAACACAAGCGAAATACGCATGGAGAGTCCATATTTGCCCCAGTTGGTACCATCGCAGGTTAGTACGACCATGTAAATCTATTGGGCGGCCCAGATGTGGCATGCACGGAAACTGGGCATTATCCCATTCATAACCGCAGCCCATTTTGGTCCAGTCAGCCCACCAAAAAACAACTTGGGCCCCAGTTTATTGTTCTGGCTGGATTAATGCAGGTCCATGTGCAACAATCTCAAATCAGTTTTCAGGACCAAAGAGAGGAAAATGGCGGTTTGGAACCCCATTATTGATTCGTATTTTCACATTTTAACGAGGCTATACTGTGCGATTCAAGTAGCGTTAGGGAGTGTATCCAGTTTTCGTTTGAAGCTTCAATCGTCGTTTTGAGAAAAAAGGACTGATACGGCTCTACACCCATGTTTTTTTTTTTTACAGCTGGGCCAGCTGTCGCGAGGTGCCAATACACATACGCCGTCTCAGACTTCTCAAACATTAAATACATCGGCATAAAAAGAAATTTAAAAAAAAATATGTGGTGAATATTCATCTCAAACTGATTTGTAATTCAATAGAATTGACTTGTCTTTTCAATTTCTATATACATTCATATTCACTCATACCTACATAACAGCAGGAGCAAATCGTAATTTATTAGTTGGGGAGACAAAATACATTATAAAGTTTATAATCTCCATTAAATGTTTAAAATCATTATAATCTTCTCAGTGGGTGCGTTAGCTGGTACAATGCTCGAGAACTGTTTTTATAATCAACAGGGGACTCAGCGGTGTTTATTGATACAAATATATACCCGTACGACATCGTTAAAGTATTTAAATACCTTGGGCAGCAATATCTGTCACGTATCAGTGAACACAAATAGACGCATTGAACATCAATCGTCGCCTGCATCGTCGTTTACAAAAACAGAAACGACCGATAGAAAACGCACGATAATTGGATATAATCCCTTAGGCGGGTAAAATGTCAGGGAAATCTCAATGTACCGAACATTATTGGACAGAAGTTAATTGAACATGTAAAGGCCGTTAAGTGCATCGTGAAATCACACATATATGAGCACTCAAACATATATCTATAGATAAGGTTACATGGTACGATATAATTTAAAAGCTAAAGAAATCTGTATCTAAATAAGACCGTTATGTAAGATAATCACCTGATGATGACAGGATTCCATTAACACATGTATGAAGTTACTTTAATAACATGACTAATTGGCTTAATAAGAACACTGAAACCGCAATGCTAATGAACGACTGCAACTAAAGATCATTTCTTAGACGACAACTGAATCGGTTCATTCCTGTTTCGTCTACAATTTGAAAAAAAATGTAAATTTAGTCAAAACAGTTCGTAGACGAAACAGGAATGCCCCACAGGTGCCCGCTAGGTGGGCAAGCCACAGGTAACCCGGGGCATCGATGAATAAACAAATGTTGAAAAGATTTTTTAAATGAAACTTAAATTTATTTCATAGATAAAATATGATAGATACAATCCATAAATATATTATACACAGGCAGAAAAATGTACATTTGATGAACTTTAATAGTCGGCTAAAAGGTTAGAAATTGAATCAACATAATCCATTACAACAAGACAACCGTTGACTAAATCGTCCTTTAAATCTGCTAGGATATGGTCAACAGGTCTATATTTTCTTTTTCTTTTTGGAGGAAGGGCCCCACCTTCAAGATGCAGAATTTTAATTTCGTTAGCGGACTGTTCCAGTTTAACTGTGGTGATAAATTCGTATATGTTTGGATGCATATTTTGCACTAAACAGTTCAGTTTCTGATGCCAACCTTCAATGTGATTTGTTGTTCTGGCGCTTCCATCTCAAAGTGGCTCCATAAATCTCTAGGGAACAACCCCTCTATCCAGGTTTCAACGACGTAATCGGCAAAAAGTCGAGCACAGTCTGGGGAATCAGCCATGGCCTGAACAAACACATCATCGACGAGTATTGGTGGTACCATATGTAGGGCTGCCATTCATCTGGCAAATCTGTATAAATCGCCTTTCTGTTTGTATTCGCTTGTTAGTTCCAAATTCTGAATTTTTCGCCACAAACATTGTGTGAAGTGGAAGTAGCACCCCTTCAATGTAATACCAGGAAAAACACTGGAAGCGGCGTTGTGGACTGCAACATCAAAAAGTTTGGCAAGTTCCTCTGCATAGATCGATGGCATTGGGGTAAGTTCCTCTCTAGCTCGTTTCTTCAAAGTTTGCATAAAGCAAGCCACACTGGGATTTGGCTCATTTGCGGCATAGTTATTGGTATTAGAATGGTTTATCAAAATGTCATTTTCAGTACATAAACCTGATCTGTACCCAATATTATTGCATCTCCACCAGCACTTATCATCCTTCTTTCTGTTGACTCTGTACACATGGCGCAAATGCACAAGCTTATGGCCTCCTCTCTTAGTTGGTAGAAATTCAAGTTTAGTCATCGTCAATGCCATAGTGACGTTAAGAGATCGAATTATTCAATCAAGAAAAAGTTATCCTTAAATAGTCTAGCGTACTGAGCATTATTCTGTCACATATATTAATTTAGTATTGGTTTTACACATTGACAATAAGCTGAATAAACACAATTCTGTTACACAGACTCTTTTTTTCAATTAAGAAAGCATAGTGAACAAGTCTTTCAACTACCCTATAAATGAATGAATGGAACTCAGTTAAAAAAAATACTTTCCAAATCGTAGACATGAACACTTTTCTGTCACGCCACATGAAGCATGGCTCATGTCGGATTAACGCATCCCACATGAGGTGCACTGGTCAGGTTGGATTAACGCCGAGCCACAGGTTATCAACATAATTCATAGACGAAACAGGAATAGAAAAATTTAAATCGTAGACGAAACAGGAATACACCTGTAAATCACGCTGTTCAAAAGTCAATAATCAGACAGTATGAAGCATCTTGGGTGTGTTTTTGGTCAGTAATGGTCGTGGCAAGAAAGTTTGTAAGCTTCTGCATGTTGGTATTAAAACATTTTTACTTCACCTCCGATCATTTCAAAATGCAAAATAATTTATTTATATTTTTTCAAAAACATGTTCTTGCTTCAGCAGGTTTAATATACAATAAAGACTAAAATCTAGTCTCTGCATAACTTTGTGTTTCGATTTATTTGACAAACAACAAATAAACAACCAATCAATCATTCCCCAATCATTTGATTTGTACCCTGGTATTTGTATTTTTAAAGAGCCTCTGTTTTTGTTGGTGATCATACACCATACAAAACCGCTGGTTCAAAAATGTTGAAATACAAATTAATACACTTTCTTCTGTCTAAACTATACTTATACAGTACACATACATAAAGTACGTCTATAGAATGTATAATAAATCAAATTTTTGTTACTAGTTCCATCGTAAATAAACAGCCACATTCGGTTATGTGTTGGCTGGCCTTAAAAAATAGATCAATGGATTATATAAATGCTTTTAATTAATCTGATTAACAGAAAGTATCATTCTAAGCTCCTGGAGGTGGTCATAGATTGTGCCTTCATTTTTATTTTCAGACTCCTGCTATTCTTTAGTCTATGTTCTGGACTAGACAGAAATCACGCTCTTTTTTTAAACGGTAATGAGGGTGCATCTGTATTTTTTTTACATATTTGTTTGGTTGTTGGTTAGCCATGGAATCCTACGGCTTTTTGGCTTTGATAAATACGGTATTTTACAGCTTATGATGGGATTATTTCTACAGTCCAAACAGAGCTTGGATGTTAACAAATTATTTGGACGTCAATGTCGATTGCAGATTAATTCATATGAAACATCATATAAAGCCACAATTAATAAATAGGACAACAGACGGAGTACTGTCAAGTTTTGTTTAGTTTATCTGCACGTTGAGCCGTGTTCATGGTGAATTGTTGAGTATAAAAGCTCACTGATGTGATGAGTCCTTCACTTGATCTGATCACATGACTCACAGACCACATGGAGCTACATGCTGTGCTGCTGTATTGTTTCAACCAGACTATTTCTCTGAGCCTTTGTAAGTTGACTAAACTGCAATCAACAAAATCACTCGGCCAACGTTTGCTTGGAATTCAGGTTTTATTCGCCTCGCCACGGTCTCATCTTTTGACAACTCATTCAGGTGACTGTTAAGCGAATGATTCATGGAAATGCTCCCTAAGATACTAACAAGAAGAGTTTTAATAACACTTTACCTAGTTGTCAATATTTTTTAGATTAAAATTTTTGTGCACTTTTTTTTATACAGATTGGTTTGCACTAATTATCATCACCTGTTGTGCGATCATTAAACATACCTGTGTGAGGTTTCCACAGTCTGCTCCCAGTCCTGTAAAGCCAACTGAAGTTTCATCTTCTCAATAAGGGCTGGAGTAAATCCACTATAGGCCACAATAACCTGGTTAATCAATTCTAATGCCCCTGTGTAATTATGTCTCATCTCCAGGTGTTTGGCTTTCCCCAATAAAGCCTCAATGTCCCGGGAATTGTCCTGCAGCCTGTTGGAGATGATCAAGTTAGTAAAACTTTTGGGGCCAGTTGCTCGAAAGGCTGTTAGTCGCTAACACCATATTAAATCACTAATATTAGATTCGAGATAGACCGTCAACATGGCGTGATGTCATCTTATAGCAGATTAAATTTAATAGTGCTTCGAGCAACGGGCCCCTGGCGAACATGTACAGTATAAGAAAAATTCTGTGGTCCATTTTCATCCTTCTTATGTTTTTCTGAAGGATTCCAAGAGTGCTATGAAAGTCATTGTTTTACCAAGTTAGTTTGAGGTAGTCAATGTTACATGTATGTGCATTATTCAACAGTAGTGATGAGATGTTATTTTATTAAAATTTGAAGGAGAAATAAGTGTCCAACATGTATATACTTACGAAATAGCTTCATCAAAGAACTTAATAGCTCTCTTGGCATAGGCATCTCGTCCACAAGTCATTTCTATCCACCCTTTTATCACCAAGCCCTAGCAATAAGTTGAAAAATTATAGGCTAGCTCTCAAATACATCTTACATATAAGTAAATTTTAAAACAGTCTAATTTCAAAGGGCACACAATATCATCAAAGAGTATGAAGAGCTACCGGAGGCAAGCAGTATGAACTCGTTATCTTGTGTATCGCTGGGCTTCTTGTTTCTGATCTCTGTATCCACTAAGAAAGGATAAGCAATAATATTATCACTGTAGTTATTTTTTTATATCTGTAGTTATCAACACTTAGAAATTATTTTTCTTTGATCTGTTGGTCGAAAATGGAAGCTCAGTAATTCTATGGTCCTGTATTAAATTGTTCTTAAATTTAATTTTGAATTCCATAGCTATTATGTACATTCTTATGGGTGAATAAATCAATCAATCAATCAAACTCATGATAAAGAATAAATATCCAACAGAAAAAAACACTGTTTGCTCATTTTATTTTATCTTAAAAAAAACAGATTTTGTTACTGAGCAATGTCATTAATTTAAGCAGAGTTGAGCTGGAAGAGTTTATCTTTTAGAACCAGAGTAGCATTTATTTTGAAATTTCAAGCATCAGATAATTATTTTCAAGTGAAAACATGACGATCACCTTATTTAAACACAGTCTTTCCCCCCTTGACCTTTAATGTCATTTGGAACAGGCTCTATAAAGTTACACAAACTGCAGGATCGATCTACTCAACTTGTGAAGGAGTGACAAGGGTGAATTCTGCAGTAGGTTTACTGATGCAGATGCTGGGCAAAAACTAAAGTGAACTGTATTCTGATTTTATAATTTAAGAAATCCTTTTAAAGTTTATATTGCACATTTCAACCTTAACACTTTGGAGGATACCTGGTTAAAGTCGAGGTATACAGACTTTAAAGCTCAAGCAAATCAAATATATTTAGGCATTTCTGGGGAACATAAGACGATTCATCAGTTTTAATCGACAAACCTGTGATTAATTTTGAGAAATGTCATTTCTGATTGATTTATACAATCTACACTGTTTTTCTATTCTACATTGGACAGTATTGACACTCCCACTTCCAACAAAAATAATTCTAACAATGAAACCTTTTCTCCTTTTGACAAATTGTCAAAAACTATGGAGGTCAGATCCATGTTAATTCTAAGTCAAAATTATAAACAACTAGGACATCTTAGGCAGCTAGTAAGTACTAAACATACCTCTTTTGAAGTAGGGTTCATTTTGAGCATTCTATCTATATACTCCCTGGCCTTGTCATGTTTTCCCACATGGAACAGGAACAGTCCAGCAAAATAAAGCCCCTTAAAAGAAAGTCAATACAACAACATTTTGTTAATTTGATAAAAATGAAAGAAGAAAAACAGTTGCCTTTTCCTTTAAGTTATTTCACTTTCCTATCAAAATAATGAAAAGGGCTGCACAATTCCCATAGAAGCTCAAAGAGCATCAATGTAATGTACAAACAAGCTCATTCCGACTTCTTACCTGATCACAATAGGAACGTTTCTTTCCAAACTAATCATTTGGATTGTATGTTTGTTTGTTTTGTGTTTTACTCAAGGGTATTTCACGATGAACTGGCCACTTCACACCGTTCTTTGCTTAAATACAGTGGAAAACTGGGAAGAAACCTCATAAAATTGCCGGAGCCACAATGTGGGACTAACTCATATACATGTACCTGATGGTCAACAGGCAGACCCAAACCCTGAGCAGTACACCAAAGTAGGATTAGTAAGCAAATATGCTGACAACTGACCCACATGCCTAAGCAATATTGTTCCATTCATAATTTTGTCTGGTACTTTATACTGATTGTAAAGGAAAATAAACACTAGTTATAGGAATATTCCTATATTCCTCCTAAATGGTTTAAACTGCTACAGGGATTCATACAGCCAGCACCTCCATTTTAACAATAACATGTTGGTGTGTCAATCATGATAGGATGTCTTTATTAGACCGTATCATGTTTCATGATAGGATGTCTTTATTAGACTGTATCATGGTTAATGATAGGATGTCTATATTAGACCATATCATGTTTCATGATAGGATGTCTTTATTAGACCATATCATGTTTCATCATAGGATGTCTTTATTAGACTGTATCATGTTTCATGATAGGATGTCTTTATTAGACCGTATCATGGTTAATGATAGGATGTCTTTATTTGACCGTATCATGTTTCATGATAGGATGTCTTTATTAGACTGTATCATGTTTCATGATAGGATGTCTTTATTAGACTGTATCATGTTTCATGATAGGATGTCTTTATTAGACCGTATCCTGTTTCATGATAGGATGTCTTTATTTGACCATATCATGTTTCATGATAGGATGTCTTTATTAGACTGTATCATGTTTCATGATAGGATGTCTTTATTAGACCTTATCATGGTTAATGATAAGATGTCTTTATTAGACCATATCATGATTCATGAAATGATGTGTCAGGCCTGTTCTGTTGGGGAGAACAGACTGAACAGAGTCTTTCCATGGACATGTATACTTATTTTAGGAGGACCGATTTATAGGTTTCCAAAATTGTTTGCAATGTTCGTCTAAATTAGACTGTATCATGTTTCATGATAGGATGTCTTTATTAGACCGTATCATGGTTCATGATAGGATGTCTTTATTATACAATAACATGATTCATGACAGGATGTCTATTAGTTTCCAAAATTGTTTGCAATGTTCGTCTAAATTTGCCTTTTGCTACTGATTTTGACAAATTTTGTCAATCCGATCAACAATCAAGTTTGTATTATAAAACAATTTTGCTTTATTTTTCATTAATGAACATTTATGTATTTAAAAAATCAGCGAAGCAATGGCAAATACAAATGTTAGGTTGTTTGACAAAATTTGATAGGACTGATTTTAAGGTTATGCCGAAAAAATTACAGCAAAGGCCTGATGTCTTTATCAGACCATAACATGATCATGTCTTCATTAGGCGGTATCATGATTACTGATAGGATGTCTTTATTGGACCATATCATGGTTAATGAAAGACAGTTTTGTTTGACATTTTGTATATGTGAGCACGATTTTTATTAACAAAATAATAAGGTTACAAATCATTGCTATCTATAGATACTAGTATACTATTCTCAATGAATTAGTGGAACATTAATTCAAAGTAAGACTGTATGAATTTATACATTCAGTATTGCCTAAATATCAATAGAAATACAGTTCATTTCTCCGATCAACAACCAACAAGTCAATTTCAGGAAATTTTCCAGGAACGGCTTTATTAAACAGTTTCTGTTTTTAAAGTTCATCCTAAACTACGCAAAACATTGCAAAGATAAATAGACCTAATACCATGTATGTCAAAACGTCAGATTGGCTTAACAATGGTCTATTATCCTTGTATTATTTCTGCCAGAATATTTCTTTGCTTCATTTTTCTGGTTTCAGTATTACCATTCTTACATAGGCTTACTCTCACAGGTTTAAAATTGAAGACCATTTAGAATATTTACCAATCACGACTATTACAATGAATATTGTAAAATTATGCAATAGTGGCCATATTGTTTTAAGGAATTTGGTTAATTCCAAGCTCATTCGTTGTCTTAAGGGGAGGAAGCTGGAGTAATAGTTTCAAAAATTTGTTCTCAAACTTTGTGATGTAATGTTTGTTTGTTTGTTTGATTGGGGTTTAACGTCGTACTCAAGGGTATTTCACTTATATAATGACGGATTGTTCACTTCATACAGTTCCATGTCTAATTACGATGGAAAACCAGGCGTAAACCTTGTCAAAACAACCCCTGTGCTTGCAGGAACCACAACGTGTGACTTACTCATATACCTGATGGTCGACAGACAGACTCGATCCTGTGAACAGTACAACGAAGTAGGGATAAGTACGGGCATTCGCTAACCACTAAACCACGGTCGCTGGCCTTGTGATGTAATGAGATTGGGGTCTTTGTCATATAATAGGGTTAGGGTCTTTGTGATGTAATCGGGTTGAGGTCTTTGTGATGTAATAGGGATGGGGTCTTTGTGATGTAATAGGGTTAGTGTCTTTGTGATGCATTATGGTTTGGGTCTTTGTGATGTAAAAGGGTTGGGGTCTTTGTGATGTAATAGGGTTGGGGTCTTTGTGATGTAATAGGGTTGGGGTTTTTGTGATATAATAGGGTGAGTGTCTTTGTGATGTATTATGGTTGTGGTCTTTGTGATGTAATAGGGTTGGGGTCTTTGTGATGTAATAGGGTTGGGGTCTGTGATGTAATAGGGTTAGTGTCTTTGTGATGTAATAGGGTTAGTGTCTTTGTGATGTAATAGGGTTGGGGTCTTTGTGATGTAATAGGGTTGGGGTCTTTGTGATGTAATAAGGATGGGGTCTTTGTGATGTAATAGGGATGGGGTTTTAGTGAGGAAACAGGGGTTTTTTTTTGTGATATAATAGGGTTAGTGTCTTTGTGATGTAATAGGGTTGGGGTGTAATAGGGTTGGGGTCTTTGTGATGTAATAGGGTTGGGGTCTTTGAGGTGTAATAGGGTTGGGTTTTATGTGATGTAATAGGGTTAGTGTCTTTGTGATATAGTAGGGTTAGTGTCTTTGTGATATAATAGGGTTGGGGTATTTGTGATGTAATAGGGTTGGGGTCTTTGTGATGTAATAGGGATGGGTTTTTTGTGATGAAACAGGGTTAGTGTCTTTGTGATATAATAGGGTTAGTGTCTTTGTGATATAATAGGGTTAGTGTCTTCGTGATATAATAGGGTTAGTGTCTTTGTGATATAATAGGGTTAGTGTCTTTGTGATATAATAGGATTAGAGTCTTTGTTGTGTATTATGGTTGGGTCTTTGTGATGTAATAGGGTTGGGGTCTTTGTGGTGTAATAGGGTTGGGGTCTTTGTAATGTAATAGGGTTGGGGTCTTTGTGATGTAATAGGGTTGGGGGTCTTTGTTATGTAATAGGATTGGGGTCTTTGTGGTGTAATAGGGTTGGGGTCTTTGTGATGTAATAGGGTTGGGGTCTTTGTTATGTAATAGGGATGGGGTTTTTGTGATGTAATAGGGTTGGGGTCTTTGTTATGTATTATGGTTGGGGTCTTTGTGTGATGTAATAGGGTTGGGGTCTTTGTTATGTATTATGGTTAGGGTCTTTGTGATGAAATAGGGTTAGGGTCTTTGAAATATAACAGGGTTGACGTCTGTACGGTTAGGGTAAATGCGATGTAATAGGATTAGGGACTTTGTGATGTAATAGGGTTAGGATCTGTGTTAAATAAGGTTGCGGGTTTTGTGACATCCCATTCATGAGTTTGAATTCTTGTAGAATTGTGCAATGGTGTCCATATTTTTTTTATAGAATTTGGTTAATTCCAAGCTCATTCGTTTTCGTAACGGGTGGAAGATGGAGTACAAGTTTCAATAAACTATTGTGTTCAAAACACATAAGGAAGAGTAAGGAGGAGTGGGTGGTTTATTTCATTCTTAACTAAGATAATATGATTATATGCATAAGAAGTGCACTCAAGTAAGCTTTACATTATACTCATAATCATTGTAAAGAAATCTTCCGTGTGTGAGGGAGAGTTGAGCCACTGGGTAGGGAGAGTTGAGCCACTGGGTAGGGAGGACTGGGCCACAAGGTTCAGTATGTACAGATGCTTGCAAGAAGATCCCAGGCTTATAAAAGTTTGTTTTTTTTTTTTTTTTAATATATTTTTATGTAACTGTAAATGTCAACAAAACAACTGTAAAAGGCAATAAATATTAAGCAAAAAATGGTTCAGATGCGGGTAATGAAAACTAAACTGAAACGTCAGTAAGAAAGATCAAATGAAAATCAGTGAAATGAAAATGAATGGCGTTTTCAAGATTGTCATATCACAATTGATGCCTAGTGTACTTTTCCAATTGGGTTTAGCGCAGTGCTTAAGGTAACTGGTTGATTCACTCAAATCACAACATGCCATTCCATCTGGTGTTGAAAGCCACTCTCAACTCACCTGAGTTGTCAACTAACAGTGACAAGACATCATAATCACAAGATGCAATACAAAGACATCAGTTGTTTAACCCTTAATAATCTCGAAGAGAATCTGAACAGTAGGTAGAACAATAAATAGGGCTATTCCCTTCATCTTAGCCCTATATCCCGCCTATCTCAATCCGCATCGACAGGTAGAACAATATATAGGGCTATTTCCTTCATCTTAGCCCTACCTATCTCAACCCGTGTCAAAAGGTAGAAGAATATTTAGGTTTATTTCCTCTGTCTAAGCCCCATGTCCCGCCTATCTCAACCAGTGTCAAAACTTGGAAATTGTTCCGCTGCTATCACTGGCCATCTGATTGATTATTTTTTTAGATACACTAAACAAAATGACTAGTATTTTTTTGTGGTTTTCAATTTTATTTTTGCAAAGGAAGATAACTTAAACATGTCAACTCGGGTGAGAAATTAAAAAAAAACTTTATTTAAACATCAGGAAAGAAAGTAGGAGTTAAGTTATTGTGTCTATGATATAAAAAAAATCAGAGAAAAATAAGATATAATGCATGTTTTAAGAGGCCAGCTTAATGGGAACAAGCAATTACTATTCGTTAATATATCTTTATATGTCATACTGCAATGTTCTTTGGGACAATACATATGTCACATATTTTTGGCCTTTAATTACTTTTCAAACACGCCTTGTCAGAAGGAAACTCTCAACATTTGCATTATCCAATAAAATGGAAGATACTGAATCCTCAACTTAAATCCCTTAATCTCCCAAAATATTGTCTTTGCAATTCAGTCTCCTTTGTCTAAATTTTTTTTTACCATGATAAATGCACAACACAGAGATGCAAAAATTATTTTTTTCTTTATATCAAACAAGAGTACAGAATCACAATATTCAATCAAAATTATCATCATATTCTTCACATTCTGTTGCTCCATGGGAATGGAATATTTTATATTTGCCATTCAAATCATGTTTAGAGAATTACTTAGTTAATACGAAAGTCTTAAGAACTCTACCGCTAGTCAGGGGTAATTTTTTAACTTTTTTTTTTTGTTGCCTTTCTGAAATCTAAAATTAAGTATTTTAGAACGTGTTTTTTTAGATTTAAATTGTAAAATGCGTGCCTCAAAGATTATGTGTATCGAAGGGTGGAAGGGAATTAACGTGATTATCTCACCTCAACTGACTGCCTGCTGACTTATTACCACAAACCAAGTAGCGAAAGGCCAACATATCAATTGCAGGACCGTTGGGGATGTGTATTTGAACTGAACAGTAGACATGGAGAACAAATGTTTCTGGGTGTTAAAACACACATTTATACAAACTACTCATGCCCCCAGCAAGGCTCCTACTGATAGCCATTAACATCTAATTGGTTGTCACCGTCATTATTCAGGATCATTCTCACCCTGCGATTTTCAATTACGACTTTAGGCCTTACCTATGAAATTGTGATTGGTGTAGAAAAAAAAAAGAAAAAATAATAGTCGACCAAATAAGAGTAATCCCCAAAGTCATTTCTACTAATTTCACAGTTAGGCTTAATTCCAGCATCGTCCTAACTGAAACTGTCATGGCATTATACCTGTATAATTAACATGTATGTGTATTTCTATGAGGTTATCATTGGTGTTGGCAGATATTGGACCAATTTCTAGCCAGCCAAGAGAATAGGACTGCTATCCCCGACAAAGTAGTTACAATGATGGAGTTTTCTACAGCAGAGAACCTTACCAAACAGCCGTCTGTTCGTCTGCTCAACACTCATCTCACCCAGAGTTTTATCTGACAGATTATATCCAGAGGAAGTCCAAGATAATATTCACTATCAAGAACCCCAAGGATGTTCATGTCACCTTTTTTCACTATATCACTAACGCCCGTTTGAACTCTTTTCTGGTGACTGGAAGGCTTTTTCTTAATGCGGTAATGGCGGGAAAAGTTAATACATTTTACAGTCATGCATGGTATATGTTTACGGGACCAGAGTTACCTCCCTTCTCCAGAATGGTCACATAACATACGAGATTATTTGTGAATGGTCGAGAACGTACCGATATAATTGATGCGGTCACGTGTCAAATTGCCATGGCTATTTATTATTGTTATTTAATACTTGTTTCTAGTTTTAACGAAATTATTATTTTACAATGTCCAACCAGCCATGAACATCTTTCTATGTAAATTGGTTTGATTAGACCAAACAGTAGAACGAGTTTTTCAAGCAGCATCCAGATGTACCGGTTCTCCGTCTAAACTACGAGCACATGAAAATAGCTTTTTCACAAAAAAATGTAGGCCTATCTTGTCAAAAAAGTTATTCGATGCAGTTATCAAGTAGTCCCCTTTACCATTATTTCAAGTTTATTAAACAGTTGATAAAACGTTCAAAGTGGTTAAGTTAGCTGACAGTCTGATCAGTTTAAAATAAATGCTAATTGTTTCATCAACACCAAATGCTTTTATCAGGATCGTGTGACACGCCTTTCAAACTGTTATGGGAATACTTGAGGAATATACAATTATTGTATAATTGATCGGTTGATTGGTGTTTAATGTCATATATCCAATAGTTTTTCGATTGTATGACGTCCAACAGTCATTGTCACACTAACACACCCATAAAGCATGTTTGCCACTGGACGAATTAATCGCGCGAAGCGACATTTTTCGAAGTTCCGCATGCGCTGTTCGGTTTTCTGTCACGTAATCCAAAAAATGGCG
>JAQQZZ010123983.1:0-14327 GCA_030265115.1 Mopalia vespertina
TCTAGTACACAAATACTAGTGGTTCATGTTGGTTCTAGTACACAAATACTAGTGGTTCATGTTGGTTCTAGTACACAAATACTAGTGGTTCATGTTGGTTCTAGTACACAAATACTAGTGGTTCATGTTGGTTCTAGTACACACATACTAGTGGTTCATGTTGGTTCTAGTACACAAATACTAGTGATTAATGTTGGTTCTAGTACACAAATAATAGTGATTCATGTTGGTTCTAGTACACAAATACTAGTGGTTCATGTTGGTTCTAGTACACAAATAATAGTGATTCATGTTGGTTCTAGTACACAAATACTAGTGAATCATGTTGGTTCTAGTACATAAATACTAATGATTCATGTTGGTTCTACACAAATGAAGTGTAATGTAAAGTTGTAGTCAAGTTCTATTTCATGTATATCTGTATTTGTGGTAAAGCTTCAGAGGGATCAGTCTGTCATTAAATCATGAATTTATATAATGACCTCTTGGTGCGAGCGTCCGCCTCTTTTTTCATTGATCCCTGCACCATACCCATGCAATTCAGTCTGGTTCACTGCAGCCACTTCTTCACGGAGTCTGGGTTTGACACATGGGCTTGGTGGCTTGTAAAGATATTCCAGGGTCTTCCGGTTAAAGACAGCATGTTCCAATTGAGGTCATGCTATCTATATGTGGCACTGGAGGAACATCAATATTCTTACACTACATTTTATGTTGTGTAGTGCGACTACTAATGTCAGAGTACACATCCATCATATAAGTGAAATGCCCTTGGGTATGGCATTAAACACCAATCAATCAGATATTTCTAATACGGTACAACTTGGTTACATGAAATGTATCTGTTAGAAGGAGATGCTATCATTATATGAGTGAAATAATCAAATAACATGAAGTCTGACACTTGTTTTCAGCGAAAACCCACTAGAAGATACACTATATCAATTGCCAGATCGATTACGATTGGACAGTGCCAAGAGATCAGAAGACATGTTGTCCAATCAGATGCTTTCTGGCATTCCAGAGATTGACCTGGGCATTCAGTAAGTCAACTGTTTTGATTGGTTAAATTACTTTTCTACTAAATTGGACAAGTATGGATTAAAACAAAGTATAATGTTAAACAGAATTTCCAGTTGGGTGGATCTTTTTTAATCAGAATAGCATTGTCTGAGTAATGTCTATCAGTAAGAGAGACCTGAGATTTGGCGGCCAAAATGATCAAGAGGAAGAACATGTTTTGAAAATTTTTGAGGCCAATGTTTTCTGACAGCTGGTACCTATGAACTTTAATTTAATTTTACACTGTGTACAAATATATTTTTGTGTAAATTTACTCTATAATAGGAGTGATCATTGCATCCAGTTGTGATATTTTTGCGATAGATTGTTGCAATCCTATTGCAGTTCTTATATTGTCTTGTTGTGAATAGGTTTTCCATGGTCCTACTATATTCCATTTGAGTATATATACAGATGATCTCCAATGAGCTTCCTAGAGATGTCAAATTTCTGAATCTCGCAGAAGACTCGGAATAAATGTAAATTATTGCTGGAGTTTCATTATTAAATTTAAAATATGGGTCATGAATTTAAAATTCTAATTATCCCATAAATGCCAGTTTAGTAGTGATTTAAATAAAAATGCAATATATAGATTCACTTGGCTGATAAAAACATTCAAGAAGAGCACATTGATATCCACATCTGGGTCAATGTAAAGTGTCCATCAGAGTGATCAGCACCTGCTTAGCAGAAAACAGTGCCAGATGAAATTTAATATTAATTTTAATTTTAGTCAATACTTAACAATTACTCCTGACAATAACCAGAATATAAAGCTTCCAAACATATTGAACTGTGCAGCTAGGAATGTTGCACTCTTTCAGTACATGAGTATGATTTGTGAAAGTTGACCTGGAAGAAAACAAACAGACGGAAAAGATAGAATCGTAGAATCTCCTGTTTTGATTCTATTACACATTGTTGAACAACAAAGGTTCCTTTTTGTAACTGATAGGAGATTACCTCCAATCTACATGCTTAGAACAATGCAGACAACATTTGCAAGTTTTAAAGTAAAATAGCCCGTGTAAGTTATCATGTTTCATTGGTTGAATTGTATTAATTAACAGAAAGTGACCAATCAGTGCATTTTAAAGCTGTATCACACATGTGGAGATATGAAACAAGTATGCCATGTCTGAATAACACACAAAGTTACTAATTTATGGGATACAATAAAAATTTATGGCATACATTTATAATACATTTGAAACTATCAATAGTTGATACAACAATTGCAATAGACTTTTGCATCACAAAAAATCTATTGATAACTGGGTATGAAACTGCAACCATTGTGATAAATTGATAGTTCCATGTATTGTTACAGGCCTACTCTATAAACTCTTTTGTTTAATTTCAGTGCGAAGATTAAAAACATTGAAGCTACAGAAGATGCCAAGCAGATATTGTTAAGAGAAAAAATGAGGAAAAAGGATTCGGAAGTATCAGATTTTGTTCCCACAAACATGGCAGTCAATTTTGTTCAACATAACAGATGTAAGATTTCATAACTGTATGCAGGTTGATCCTGGTTTGTCAACCTAAAGTTTATGAGTGCACCAGTGTGACTCCAGCAATCACAGGGGCAATTTTCATGAGGTTTTTCTCCCAGTTTTCCGTTGAATTTAGGCAAGGCAGAGTGGAAGTGGACAGATTGTCTTCATATTTGTGAAATACCATGGAGTGTGATGTAAACCCCAATCAAACAAACAAATCTTTATTTAAGAGAAACACTAATCATTAAATAATAACTTAAATTGCCTTAATGTTGGACGGGTTTGCAGTTTTTACAACGGGGGATCATGGAAATACAAAAGTGTGTCACTAGTACCTTGACCATTACATGCCCTGGTGCTCTCAGAGCTAAGGGGCAACATGAGGTCGATCTGTTTGTGATGTCTTTGTATTACATTCTGTGATTGTCCTGTCTTGTATTTGTTTGTTGCCAGTGATGTCCAGGGGGATTTCTTACACACATTCATGATTGGACTGGCATGTCATCATACGATTGAAATAACCTTAAGTCTGGTATATAACCCCAATCTCACAAACAAAACGTTGCCTCAAAGAGCCAGTAGAATGGTTGGTTTAGATATGGCCTTGCTGATACATATTCTGAATTAAATGGAATCTATGTCGCTAAGAAATTGTAAATCATAATTAATTTTCAAAGTTTACGAACAACTGAATTTATTGAGAAGCTGAGCTCAAGTCATTTGCTGTCTTAACTTTGCACTTGAGGAATTTTGATTTTCCAAGACATACAAACCACACCATTATCTGGCTGTGTTACTGTTGTAGTACTGTGGGATCATATAAGTGAAATACGGTGTAACACATGTTTTATATTTGTGTCCTGTTTCAGTTACAATAGAGGATACTACTCCACTCCACAAAGACAAGGTGGTAGAAGCACCTCCCAAACCTGTCAGAGTGGGTGATGCGGATGAAATGGAGGTCAAAAGTAGGTTATTTGTTATCAAATCACAGTTTGGTTAAGGACAGTACATTGTAGGCATAATCATCCTGTTTTTAGTTAGCATTGGAGGAACATTAACTTTTTCCAACACAGCAAAAACATGTCCCACTTTCTGCTTGTGTTTCTGTGACTTTTACTCTGGAGTGCACCATCATACTATAAGTGAAAAACTCGTAAAGCATGGGCGGGTGGTTTGAGGGAGCTTCGTGTTGCCCTGGTGCTCTCCGAGCTAAAGGGGAGCAGGAAGCCGATCTGTTTGTGGTGTCTGTATTGTGTCCTGTTATTGTCCTGTATTTGTCCCGTCTTGTCTTTGTTTGTTGCCAGTGGTCTTGAGAGGGTGGTTTCCTTCACCCATTGGGCTGGCGCGTCTTCATATAAGTGAGTACGACGTTAAATGCCAATCAAACAAACTTAAAGCATGGTGTTAAACACCAATCAATCTTATGAATTTAAAATTTCAAAATTAAGAAAAAATTAATATGAAAGATTATGGTTTATTTATTTTTAACCTTTTATATTGTATATATGACCCAATGTTAATAAAATATTGGCCCCACCTTCCCATTAAGGTAACGTCACTTAAGGGCACCACTGTCAAAGTAATCTGTATCATTACTTAATTTAGAGATGTAATGATACACTTCCTCCATGATTTGATATGTATCTCGATATTGGCCTCACATTATGATACGTATTGTGATACTGTTAGTTCTTGATTCAGGCTTCGCAAGTATTAAAATTCCCCAGTTATTAATGGCAAATTAAAACAGATTGGTTTGTTTGTTTGGTGAAATAGTGATTAGAGGATTCAAATAACATATGTATTTTCAATGCAGAGAAGAAAAATTGTGCTTGTCTCCACCGGGAATCAAACTCGGGTCTCGGCGCCAAAATACAATATGTGGTATTGTTATACAGGGCTCTTAAGTGTCGTATCCTCAGCAAAGATATCGCGATACGCTGATGCATCAGTGTTTCGTTACACCACTAATATGATTTTAGTTTTCATTTTGTATTTAAACTTAATTTAGACAACTGTTCTGTAAAGCATCTGCTGGGTCATAGATCTGCTTTTCTTTCTAGAGACTTGTTATACATACTAGTATACTATAGTTTATTACAATAAAAGTAACAAGCATTTTATGTTTTCTTGTTTTCAGATTCATCACACAAAGGAAGCTCATCTAAAAATAAGAACTCTGGAGAAAAGGCTACAGACGATTTCCATTATGAGAAGTTTAAAAAACAAATGAGAAGATACTGAAACGATCAATTCACAGACAAAACTTACCAGTATATCTTGTATTTAAGAACACACCTGTTATCTTACATTATACCAGTCTGGTCAGACAAGATCTGCAGTGTACAAGGAGAAGGAAAAAATGTGAGGGGTTGGGAGAGAGCTTCCTGTTGCCCGCAGAGCTGAAGGGCCAGTGACGTTATATTATCACATTGGTCTGGCATGTCATCACATTAGTGAAATAACTTTAGGTGCAATGTAAAACACCTTTTAAGCAAAAAAAAAAAAGAATGACAAGGCAAATATCCCCTTCAAAGTAACCTGGAAAGCAAAAATCTTTTACTTGCAATATTTAAAGATTTTAAGATGTCTAACAAATTCAATTCTGCTATTTAAAACACTTTACTGTATATGGATAAAATGTCTTTATTTTGCTTGAAAATGGGGCTTTTCAATAAATCCTAAACGTTGACAATCCAGAAAGCCTTGTTTTCCTAGCCCGGCTTCTAAATGCCAATTCAACAAGGTAGTTTAACAGAACTATTTAAATGTCAGTTTTGGGATATTGCAACCCTCATGGGGCTTTATTCTTGTCTCAAATTATTGGTTTATTTCTTTGTATTTATAACATGTATCTTCAATGATGTGGTGAATTGAAATGGAATGGATGTGATGAGAAATATGTCCACAGAGGGCTTCAGAGCTCTGTGTGGTCATTCTCATTGTACATAGATCTCACATTTTTATATTTTTATCTAACTGAATTCATATGTATATAAACCAACTATTGTCTTATAAATAATAATAATGCTTGTTTTGTTTTGATCATTTACATTTGCAATAGTCTGCCTTGCTGGTTCAGTTAGTTAACCCTCGTCAATTTGAAGCATAGCTCTGAGTATATATTTGAAGCCAAATTAATGATAGTTTAATTGGTTGGTTTGTAAGGGGTTATGAGGCTTTCAATCATTCCAAAACAAAACTTAATATAGAAATCCATTTTTTCTCGCAACAAAATTTGTTCAAAACAGATTTGGTTCACTTTTGTTTTGATTGTTTATGTCTCACTATAGTAGCAATAGTGATCAGGAAGGTAACTTTGAAAACTAACCTTAAAGTTAATATAATCTCATGCACATCTCTGCATCTGTACATCCTTTGAAAGATGTCAATAATCAGATGTTCTAGATCTGGTAGTCGTGTTATTTGCCCATCAACACACTTCATTTGCCTATCAAGACTTTAATTTTTCATCCTTATTGATACATGCTATTTATTTGCTGAAGAACTTTGCCAAGCAGTTGGAGTGAGTTTCCTGTGCTAACAAACAGCAAATCTGTTTGTGGTGTCTATTGCATCTTATGATTTACCCTTGTTCAACCTATTGAGCTAAGGGGCAAGTTGAAGCCATGAATGAGTGAAATAACTGACAGCACAATTAACTACCATTTGCCCACGACATTCAACCATTGACACGTCATTCACGCTCCAACACATCATTTGCCCAAAACATCATTAGCTTATTGTCCATCAATAAGTGCCATAACCTATCAATGGTAACATAAGTCTTAAATCAAGCCTGCTTATTTAGAAAAGCTTCTTGTGTCAGAACCACTTTAACTGAATGGCACTTGGACAGAAGTGAACTTCCTGTTGCCCTTGGAGCTAAAGACCAGCTTGAGGACAATCTGTTGTGGGCTATTCGTTTTGCTACGACAGAAAATGTTTTTTACTCCAATGCTGATGTATGCTGCTAAAAAATATTTTTATCTAAAGCATGGCTGACACTTGCATGATTTTGTGGCATGCACTGCCACGAACTGTGTTGTGGCATGCACTGGGATGCTCCCGTACTGTTTAGCATAGGTTACGAATGCGCGGCCAACAGTGCCTGCATTGACACGAACTGGCCCGACGTATTTACGCATAGTTTAGCACTGTTCGCGCACAGTTTACGCACTTCCTGCATTGGCCCGACGAGTTTGCGCAATTCGGGGGCCGTCGTGGCAATTTGGGCCCGCCATATAAAAAGGGGGCCTCCCCACTCCTGGCGTCATTTTTGGATTGCCTGTGGAAGAGAGAACATGCTGAATGCCAGAGACACCGTCATTGCAGAGAAGAGAAGATGCCTATACCTGGCAGCTGCTCTAGCCATTGTTGAAGAGCAGCAGAAACTGACGCGAGCGACACTGTCGGGCAGTAGTCGTGAACACGTCGTGAGCTGCTAGTGCCATGCACAAACTTTTCGTGCCATCAAGGTGTGAAGTGACCGTGTCAGGGGGAACGCACGACCACGCTGCAACGTGCACCAATGCGTGAACACGTCACAAACTAGTCGTGAACAATGCGTGGCAGGTCGTGCATGTCGTGGCATGGCACGCATCCTCCCCCATCGTCCTGCACTGTTCACGACAAGTTCACAAACAGTTTGCGCACAGTTCACGAAACGGTCCCGAAAAAATTGTTGTGCCAAAATTTTGAACATTTCAAAACTTTCGTCCCGACATGTCACCCAGTCACGATGAGTTTACGCACACTTCACGTGAGTTTACGACTACTTTTCGCATTGGCACGACCGAGTTCGTGGCATTGTGTGCCACGAACTCGTGCAAGTGTCAGCCGTGCTTTACACATTTATTACACACTGCAGGTCTGTTAATAATGTCATCCTGATGGTCAGATTTAAGTTTCACCGCTTTCTAGTTAAGATTCTCTAAAGTTGCCTTTAAATAACTCAGTCCTGAATGTTGTGATGCCAGAAGATCGCCTCTTAAAGATCAAATTACATTTCCAAGAGCCTAATGGGTAAGATACGTCCAAGGAAACCAACTTCAACGTCCTGGACATGAAAGAATGATTAATGTAGGGAAATGTCCATTCCGCCACCAGGGAAACTTCCTAGGACCATCAGTTTAAGACAAAAGTATCCAAGTTTTATTGTACATTTGTATACCTAATACAGCCTCAAGCTTGGTTCACTAAAAAAAGTGTTTGTTGCAGTCACCATGTATCTTTCTATTGACGTGCCAATTTTTAAATTTCCATGGATTCTTTTGTTTGTTTGATTGGGGTTCAACAGGTTTCCTAATGTTATTTCTATTGTATGGCGCCCAGCAGGTGAAGGAAACAATCCTAGATGCCTCTGGCACAAATAAAGACAAGATGTAAAAACAAAGTATCAGTTACCCCTTAGCTCTGAAGCCTAAGACGGCTTTCTGATTTGAGGAGAGTGATATATTAAAACCTAGACCAGCACACCTCCAATCAGTAGGCCTGCTAAGAAGCCAGGTGTTCATTTAACGCAAAGACTTTGACTAATGCATATTCCACTGGTTAATTACTGCCCATGAGTTCGAGTAAACGTTAGAGATATCAGGTATGTGAGTCGTATACCCAACGTCTTTTAAGAGGATCAGTAGTCCGACACACAGTCATTGCATGTGGCAAAATATATGCTTTACTAGCAGTAGCAACACGGAACCGGAATTATGGGTGGGCAAGTGAGAGGGGCAAATCTTTTTCTATAGAATTAATGTTTGTTTGATTGGAGTTTAACGCAGATAGAATTAAGTGAACTAAGGAGATATATTCTTGGGTGTTTTGTACATGTAGTCTATTCCTGTATTCAAAAAGTTCCTAATCATTGACACATCTGCTAAGAAATAGTGAGAAATCTGATAACCCCTTAACTGTTTATATATGTGAGTAATTCAGTTTGTTGGCTGTACATGTATGTTTCCATGGATAGTGTATTTTATAACACGATATATAGCACTAAAAATTGACATTTCCACCCAGTTTGACATGCTGGGGTAGGAAGAAAATTTACAAGGGTAGCATTCAGTGTCTTAAAATGTAGCTTGGATTGGAAATCTGCCTGTCAGAAATCCTTATTCTGAAAAATTTTGCTTCTCCAAATGTAAAATTGTCATATCTTTCCCACGTAAAAATCCAAAATTTCTACCTGTCATTTTTGTCCACCAATACTATAGTAGGTAGGGGACTTGCTATATGGTGTCTGTCTGTCTGTCCATCCATCCATCACAAATGTTTGTGAACACGCTAACTTGAAAAAAAATTCACTGATTAACATTAAACTTGGTATGTAGCTTCCTGTTGTTAGGATGAATGGTATTGCATTTCACCAAATTCTGTTGAAGCACGACAAGTAGAGGATAAATTCATGGATTAATGGGATTGAATTTCACCAAGTTCCATAAAACAACATGGCTGCCATTACATAACTGTACAATATTCATAAATGTATATGTGAACACTATAACTCTGTAACAAATTACAGATTCTCAACAGATGAGATTGAATTTATCAAATTCCATAAAACAAAATGGCAGCCATTGTATACTTTTACAATATTCATGTATGTATACATGTATGTTGAGCTTTCTCTCAAGATGACGAATTGATATGGATATCACTAACACACAAGGCATGAGAACAAATTCACAGACATACATGTATTTCAAACTTGGAAAATAGCTTCCTCAAGTTAAGAAACCGATGGGATTGCATTTCATTTAATTTTGAAAACACAATGGCCATCACTCAAATTCAGATATTAACTTCAAACCTCCCTTTTTTCCCTTAATACTAAGATATGGTTGTATTTCACTAGGTTTCTCAACAAATATGGCCAACATTGCATATTGCACCAAAATGGTGATAAACTGATGGTCGACAGTTGGATTAGTAAGTGCACATGCTACACCTAATCCAGGGCTGCAGGCCAGTTTTCTAGGAAACAGTTCAAGAAAACACAACTGAATGTAAAATAGCCTTTTTTTCCCCAGCTCTAATCATTCATGAAATGGAAAGAAACAGTTTGAGAAAACACATATTGAATGTAAAAGAGCATTTATTTTGTAGCACTAATCATTCATGAATTCGAAAGAAAAATTTTAACAGCCAAATTTGTTTTGAGTGGAGTTAAAAAAAACATAAAATTAAATATTTCTTTGTTTTGAATGTTGTCCTTTATAAAAGCAAATGCATTCAACTGACAAAAAAAATCATTTGAAATTATATTCCACCAAATTATCAATTTATTCATGGAGGAAGCACTGATGCAACAATAAAACATTGTTTAAGAAACAGAAATAATAATAATATTCCTTATGATTTTAAAAGGTAATGCTGGCATATAGTACAAGGTCTGAACTGCCCCAAAAAGTTATAGACAACACAGTAAGAAATACATTGCATCAAATTGTTATTGTTGTTGTTGTTTAACATGTCTTCTCCACATGTAAAACTTTGAACAAACAAACATATACAGAATATCAATGTTTCTGATTGAGACGGAATTTCATTTTTTACCAAGAGGCTGGCCTTTGTCTTTGCCACGCAATTTCATTCCTGAAACAAAAAGAAAATTGTTATAATTTCACAAAAGATTTCCACGTTCACTTACATGGTCGGTTCAATAATACAATATTAATTTTTTTTGCTCTATTGGAAAAATGATGTTCCTCCAGTGCTAAGTAAGGACACCATGACAAGTATTTGAGCAATCTAAGAGACAAGTTTACTTTGTAGGAACCCTAAGTCAATGTGCTTCGTGTTGCCCCTGAGACTAGGGCCCCCCAGGGAATGATAAACACAAGGCCATCCAGGTGGGTCATATAGATGGGATTGATTTGTTTGATTGGGGTTTACATGTACTCAAGGGTATTTCTCTTATAGGATGACTGATTGTCCACTTCATACTGTTCCTTAATATGATGGAAAACCGAGAGGAAACCTCATAAAAACCATGTGATTCACTCATATACCTGATGGATGACAGACCGACTCGATTCCGTGAATGGTATATTGAAATAGGATTAGCAATCGCACAGGCTACCACTAAGCCATGGCCGAGGGCCTTGGATGTGATTGATTCTCTGGTGTTAAACACTTAAGGTTATGAACATTTGTTTGTTTTGGGTTTAACTTCGTACTCTAGGGTATTTCTCTTATAGCATGACGTTCTGTCCATTTCACACTGTTCCTTGCTTAAATACCATGGAAAATAGGGAGGAAACCTTGTAAAAACCACCCTGCAATTTGCCGGAGCCACATTCAGTGACTCACTCATATTTTGATGGTGACAGATGGACTCGATCCCATGAATGGTACATAAAAGTAGGCTTAGTAAGCGCACACAACACCACTGCGCAACAGCCGCGCATGTGATTGATTCTCTGGTTTTGAACACTTAACTTTATAAGGTTATATTACTCATCAGCCCATAGGTTTATTTGTTTGGGCTGTAACGTCAATCACAAGGGTATATCACCAATATGATAACACTTTCCCACTTATAACACCGCCTCATTTACATATCGTGCATAACTGGTAAAAACTCGTACCTCAGGGACTAGAACATGTGAGCGGTACAACAAAGGAGGATAAGTGAGCAAATACACTAACCCTGAACTGTGGCTCCCCAGCCCCTAGGTGACAGAACCCAGGCAACACTGCCATCAACAATTCTTAAAGGGATTTCCCGTATATTTCATTTGACTTCCTCATACACCTGGGCACACCTTCAAGAAACTTCATACGAACATTTCTTTTCCTAAATGACATCACCTATTTACCGTATGTCAGTTTAACATGTAAGGACGTCATGTATGATAAGAATTTACCTTACGAAGTTTTATGCAAATGTGTGAATCTTTAAATTGTACACCGCAGGAGGATCAGTAGTCCAACACACTAACCACTGTGCCACAGCTGTGGGCCGAATAGAACGTTATCAAAAATACATTACCAAGTGTTCTTTCCAGTTTGGTCATGATCTGGGGATTGGGTATGGCTTTCCCAGCCTCATAATCATTGATCACCTGTATTTTTTCATTAACATGCTGAAAGGATAAAAAAAAAATAAAAACTGATTTAATGCAACAATAAAGAGACACAATACTTCACAAGCAACCATCAAAAATGATGTGATTTGCTCTGTTTGAAAATGTTACAGAATGAAGTTAGATATAGGGAGCAACCATTTGACAGGTCAGAAAAAAGATATTGGTACAAAAGTGATAATCTCAAAAGAGATGTAGACAAAAGAGAAGGGTTTTTTTTAGTTGGTTTTATTTTGGTGTGACCTTGCACAACAGTTGTTTCACTCATATGATAGCCAGTCCAAAGGGTGAAGGAAACTACCCTCTCCACCTTAAGGTTGTTTCACTCATATGCTAGCCAGTCCAAAGGGTGAAGGAAACTACCCTCTCCACCGTAAGGTTGTTTCACTCATATGATAGCCAGTCCAAAGGGTGAAGGAAACTACCTCTCCACCTTTAGGCTGTTTCACTCATATGATAGCAAGTGCAAAGGGTGAAGGAAACTACCTTCTTCACCTTAAGGTTGTTTCACTCATATGACTTCAGACTCCAGGGGTATTTCTCTTATATGATGACAGATGGTCCATTTCACATTGTTCCTTGCTTATAAACCAAGAGGAAACCTTGTAAAAACAACCCTGTGATTTGCAGGAGCCACATCTTGTGACTCTTTTCCCTGAATTTATCCCTAAATCCTACCTGAGCCAGATCTTTTTGAGTCCATTTCTTAGCCTGTCTGGCTTGTTGAATTAAAACGCTCACATCATGACCGACTTTACTGTGATGCAGCTCTTCGGTCTCCCGATCCAATTTTGCCGTGTCCTTCGAAGCTAAGTGTTGTTTGTTTTGACCAGCAGACCCTGAAGCAGTGGAAAGGGAAACCTTAGCATACAGAATTCTGAATAATTTGTAATTATCTCTATGTAGAGAAGCAAGCGTTTACATGCATCCACAGATGGACAAACCAGGGACATTTCCACAACAGGGCCAACATTGGATGGATTGAGCAAAATGTACACAGGCTAACAACAGAATGAACAAACTTATTCCCAATGCTGCTGACATGTACCTCTTAATACGGAGATGCCTGAACATATAAACTCCGGTCACCAAATACAGGACCTGTTTCACAAAGCTATATTTGCTTACAAAGAACGCAACTGACATTGTATCACATTGTCTTCAGTACTTGTTGTCGCAATTTTGCATAAGCTTATATCATTAATTATATGAACCAGGGTGCTTATACCATTTCTAACAATATGTATATCAATTTCTGCATACATTAGACATGTAATGTTGGAAAATTACTGTTACAAAAGTAATGTTGGCCCAAAAGGGGTCTTCCAGTGGATTATGGTTATCCAAAGTTATTTTAGGAGGACCTATTTATAGGTTTCCCATATTTTTTGCAGTGTTCGTCTAAACATGCAGGCTCCTGAACATACCAACTCCTGAACATACAGACTCCTGAACATACCGACTCCTGAACATACAAACCCCTGAACATACCAACTCCTGAACATACCGACTCCTGAACATACCGACTCCTGAACATACCGACTCCCACACATACAGACTCCTGAACATACCGACTCCCGCACATACCGACTCCTGAACATACTGACTCCTGAACATACCAACTCCCGCACATACAGACTCCTGAACATACAAACCCCTGAACATACTGACCCCTGATCATACCGACTCACGCACATACTGATTTTCGCACATACAGACTAACGCACATTCAGACCCCCAAACAAGCAGACTTTTGAACATACAGATTCCCTGAAAATACAGACCCCATAACGTATAGACTGCTGCATATACAGAATACAAGTAAAGTAAATACTGAAGACCCCCTTTCAACCAATCATCATCAGATGCCAAGGACTTCTTAAAGACAGATACTGGAACTTATCAACAGTGATACTTGGTGTTAGTATATGTACAAGTATATTACTCACATATTCCTCTATACCCATGCCTCTGTTCAATACCTAACAGTTTATATCACAGTCTGGCCAAATGTAATTATAAGCACTTATATTACAAATATTTGTTTTATTATATTGATACCCCTTATATATACATGTATAATGCATTGCTAACTAGTTCCTATTATTGTCAATTACTGAGCTTTATGTACCTTTGTGTAAATCATACTCTAACACCTTTGTTATGTTCCCCCCTGTGCTATTGTGTAAGCCATTGTATTTCACAGCATATAAATACTGTACCCACTACCGTGAACTTTGCAATTGCCGTATACCAGATGATGGATAAGTTACTATCCGAAAGCTTGTTATAGTAAAGTACAACATGTACAAAGTGATCTTTGTCACGTTATTTTTGATAAGTATATTACTCACACTTTTTTGAGGTTTCAACATCTCCACCAGATCTCATAGCAGCTGTGACAGCCTAAAAAAAACATGATTGATTGGATTTATTTTATGAACTCCATTGACAGGATTATTTGATTTGGGCTTTAATGCCATTCTTTATATACATTATAGGGTTCTTTCAATCCAAGTTGGCACACTATGGTGTCCGTCAACTCATGACTGGGTGGAGGAAATACAGTGTATATATGTTCTTCTGGGGTTAGTTATTTAATAAAAAGAGGACTTCTTCCCCTACAACTAGTTGACTATAGATTGTTTGTTTGTTTGTGTGATTGGGGTTTAAC
>JAQQZZ010123994.1:0-14325 GCA_030265115.1 Mopalia vespertina
AAGAGACAAAAAATGTTGTTCCTTTGGCATTGTTGTTGAATGGAATACTGATGAATTTGGAACTGCAGACATTCGGTTCATTCACGCATGCCATTTACACTGTTCATCTGACCACCTTGGGTTTGACGGAAAACATAGCAAGGATAACATAGGCAATATATATTGTATTTTTTTTAAATCGACAGAAAAAGGGACATTGCAGCGAATCTCACCAACTAGCACAATATTCCTTTATACATGAAGTTATAAGATCGATGTTATTCATCAGACATGTAACTCTTACAAATTTCATTAAATTAATTTTGTTTTGTTTACATCTATTT
Source organism: Mopalia vespertina (assembly GCA_030265115.1). NCBI lineage: Eukaryota > Metazoa > Mollusca > Polyplacophora > Chitonida > Mopaliidae > Mopalia > Mopalia vespertina. Next base: position 324 of record JAQQZZ010123994.1, read on the forward strand.
TAAAGCTCACACCATTAGCAATACAACAATAGGTATAGTCCACATATTGTGTGATTGTTGAGTTAGATTAATTTCTAACCAGATGGTGAACTTAATGTGCGAGGACAAATTGGGCATATTCGATTGATTGATTGGTGTTTTACACATTGCTTAAGGGTATTTTACTCATATGGCCGCGGTGTCTTCCAACATAAGAATTATTGACACTAGCACAACCAAGATGTGAAAAGTTTTCCATAATGTTGGAAAGTTAATCTTCCTCCAGTGCTACGTAATGACACCATTGCTACTCTTCAAACAAACTGCCCATAGCCAGAGGGCAGGCATTTTTACGCTGATAAAGATGCTCCAATGGTCTGCAAGAATGTAAAAAGTATTGACAACCAGTGGATTACAGGAGAAATTAGAAAGAAAACAACACATAACACAAACATAAAGCTAGAAAACAGAAAAATCCAGAATTATTCCGAGAATACAAAAATGTATGTCATGAAACTAATAATAATTGTAAACTTGATAAACAGTCATACTTCTCAAATCTCATTAAGAAGAATATGGACAAATCTGATAAATTATGGAAAACTATTAAAAAACTATTTCCGTTATAAACCGTCATCTTGTGGACAATCTACAAATATTTCTGTGGATCCTATCATTTTTTCAATTCAGTAGGCTCAACATTATCTTCTGAATTTTTGCCTGAAGTACAGATATCTAAACAATATCCACTATTTAAGGAAATATTTTAATTGTTGGAAGTCTCTGTTGGATTTGTTTTAATACAGGAACTTCATTGTGTTAAGGGAAATAACTCTACCGATGTAGATAAGATTAACTCGAGACTACTAAAGGAGACTGTTGAAGTGGTTGCTGTACAATTGACAGATATTATATAAACATTTCCCTAAAAATGGGATACATACGATGTAATTTTATAAAGGCTAGATTTGTACAGTTATTCAAGGGAGGTAATCCAACCAATCATTCAAGCTACCAACCAATTTCTATAATGCCCATGTGCATAAAAATATTTGAAATGGCAAATTACAATGGAATACATGATTATTTATGGCAGCTATTTTGTGCCCACAACAGTCTGGTTTTTGTAACAAACACTCCACAGAATCAGCCGTCAGGGATGTTTCTGATTTTATCCCTAAACACATTGACAAGGGTCAATTGGTTGGGGGTGTTTTTCTACATCTTCAAAAGGCATTTGATACGGTTGATTATGAGATCTTATTATGGAATGTTTGGGCATTGTAAATATAGAATTTAATATAGTTTAGAAATTATTTATACGGCCGAGACCAATTTGTTAAATTTGGCAAAAGCTGTTCTAGAGAACGTGCCATTGCTTGTGGGGTCTCCATACCACAGGGGTCGGTCTTAGGATGGTATAAGGACCCCTGCTATTTGTTATGTATATAATTGACAGAATGTCTGATTTTTCTAAGAGTAAAGTAATGTTGTACCCTGACGCCCTGTCCCCATCGTCTGACACAAGTATCACATCCAAAGCCTAACAACATGACCTTGAACAGGAGGGTGGTGGGTGAGGGTGGTGGTAGGTTTACCTATGTAAAGTATATATGTATCATTGAATCATTGTACAGGATGAGATGTGAATCATCAGCATTTTGTAACCATCATCTAGCGTTTCAATGTAGATAGCAATTTTGGGAACAATCTGGGCCATTATACATTTACGAGTTTAATTTTGAGGACATGAATATCATCCACAGTCAACCCCTGCAGAGTTACTGTTACTAAATATCAGGAAGTGACTTCGTCATACAGGAACTCTTACAATGATAAATACAAAAAAGAATCATCTCATGTTCTAGATAAACTCTATATACATGTATGTTCAACAAGAAAGGTTTAGCAAGACATAAAACCACTGTTTTGACTGCAAGAAGGATAAAACAAAAACACTATGAAATTGACAGATTATACTCCTTCTTTAATAATAAATGGTTATCAGTAGACCCTACACAAAGATAAGTAAACACTAAAACACCCACTGGACTTCACTTCAGTGTTCTATTCACATACATATGTATTACTCTCCAGTAATATATATAACTTTAAACAATAGGCTCATAGCCTGCACATAACATGGCCTCAACATTCCATGTAATATCACGGAGAAACAACATTTTATGCTATGCTACAAAAAATGTATTGATTAACCATGGTAAGTAAATAAATTTCTGTATACTCTCCGAAATCTGTCAGTATTTTAGAAAACACACTAAACTCTAATTATAGCGATATTTGTCCTCCCAAAAAATAAATGTAATATATATTTATTTATATATATATACAAAATGTAATATACATGTATATACAAAATGTAATAAAAACATGTACTGATCAATGATGACAATGTACATAAGTAGTACTGCTGTGGTGTGATGTTCACTAAACAATCAGACATAATTGGACATGTATGACTCACTCACATGACAGCGTGCCAACCCAATGGGTGAAGGAAACTACCCACGGCAGCAGTGGCAACAAACAAAAACATCACAGGACAATACAAAGACATCACAAACATATTGGCTACAAAGCCGCTTCCTTTTCCTCTTTAGCTCAGAAAGCACCAGGGCAACAGGAAGCTCCCTCCAACATCTCGCGGACATGCATGAAATGTGTCTATTCTGTTCTATCTAATGAAAAATATAGAAACTTTTACAGTTGTTCATGCAGCTTTATACTAAATGGCATTTTCTTTTGACCTACTTTTTTATGTAATGCTTTAAATGTCAACAATTTGAATCAGAAGAAAAAGGTCAACCATAGAATATACTTCCCTGTTTCGCTCAGCTTAGGTATCGCCATGTTCTTAAGACAGATTTACTACCAATATGTAGAATAAGACAAATTTAACCCTTTATAAAATTCTTTTTCCACCCCCCTTTTTTTCAAAACAAAATCGCATAAACATGTTACAGTTAAAGGATGGGAAAACAAAGCTGGCTTGTACTGCTTATGTTAAAACTTGTAAGCTAAACCTATGGATGCCCCCAATTTTTTCAACGATGTTATTATATCAAACTTCGCAGATATGGGTAATCACATGAAGTCATTCTTTAAAAATGTATTTGTTAAATATGATGATATATTGCATACTACATTAAACACTGAATGTGATCTGTTAAGTAATCTCTATATATCATATACTGATGTACAAAAAGCCTTAAATGATATTGATTTAAATGAATCATCAGGTCCAGATAGTATGCCAGGTACTGTATTAAAAAAATGTTCAAGCAAACTTTATATACCATTGATGATTGACATGTTTATTTAACAAATCTTTGAGAAGTGATGTATTTCCTAGTGAATTTCAAAAGATTTTCATCGTACCAGTTTTCAAAGACAAAGGAAACAAACAGAAAATTTCTAATTATAGACCGTATCGTTGTTATCCATTGTCTCCAAAAGTGTAGAAGAAGTTGTACACAAGGAGAATTACAACCATGTATCTGTTAGGATTTTTCCGGAACAACATGGTTTTATTCCAAAACAATCGACAGAATCTAACTTTTTTGTGATCAATTGATCATATAACTAAAGCCTTTAATGATAGGTCCCATACAAATGCTATCAACACTGATTTCTCGAAAATGTTCCACAAAGTTCCTTATGATCTGCTCCAATCTAAATTTGAATCTTTCGGTATTTCAGAAAATCTTTAAAATTGGTGTCAGTCATACTTATCACAGAGACTTCAATTTGTTGTTAATGGACAAACATTGTCAGGGTGTGATGTGACATCGGGCGTCCTACAAGGCCAGCTTTTCTTTATGCTGTAGTTAAACAACCTGCCAACTTTACTTCGCAGCTCAGTCTGCCTAACTAATATTTGCTGTTGATGTAAAAGTATTTAGAATGATAAAAACTACAGATGTCAGACGGTGAGCTTTTACAAAAAGACTTTATACTATGATTCTAACAATCGTGTAAAGACTGGCGGTTCATGTTGAATACTGATAATTGTCAAAGCCTTACCTTCAGAAACAAATGATATACAATTTTAACAGATTATTGTATTTACGGAAATGTTATTTCCTATGAAAGTAATGTAAAAGTCTTTGGTCTTTGGAAAATCATATATCAAAAATTGTTTTAACGGCTTAATAATTATAAGAATTTTTTGAAACGGTTTTGCAAGAGTTTTAGGTCACAGCAATCTATAAAAGTTAAAACATCTATATTGTTTTTATTGTGAGAAGAAATCTGGAATATTGTCATGATGGTCAAAAAAGCTGAACGTCAAAATTTAAAAAGTTAAATAAAGATTTACCAAATATTTCTGTTTCAAATTTGGAGTATATACAGATAAAACCACATATCCAGACTTGGTCAAGTGTTTCAATATGACTGTATTAGAAAACAGGTGTAATTATTTATCTCTTTAAACTTTCCACAAATGAACATTAATTGTTCCATCTTACAAATCAGATACATCTACATGCTCCTCTAAGATGTTTAAGGCATCCATTTGTTTTTAAACCAACTGTTCCAATAAATAATAACAGGAAATATAGTTTTTGTCCTGTTATATACAGCAGCTTAATGGTGGTATCATAAGATTAGAATAGATGTATCTATTTCATATACATCCTTATGTAATGCCTTGCTATAATTAAATTTGATACTTTGTACATTGTAATTTATCTTCTATAATATTTACACATTGTTATTTAATTAATTAAACTAAATTATTTGAAATCCTCGTACACTATATGTTCCCTTTGAATTCATTATTTTATAATTATAGATTTATAATTATAATAGGTTATTATACACAAGTGAATCCAATACGGAGTTTTATTGTACTCGACCATGTCGGGTTGAAAGTCCGTATTGGATGAGCTGCCAAAGACGGATGAGTACAATAAAACTCCATATTGAATTCACTTGTGTATAATAACCTTTTTATTATACGCCGAGAAGCATAATTAAGATTGATTGATTGATTGGTGTTTTCCGCCGTGCTTAAGGGTATTTCACTAATATGACTGCGGTGTATTCCAACAATAATTGACACTAGCACAACCAAGATGTGAAGAGTCTTCATAATGACCATCAGACCAGGGGTTTTTCTGACTTGTCACAATGTTGACAAAGTTTTAAGCCCTGAAGATCAGAAAATAAGACAGGTTAATCTGTACAGAGGAAGTTTAAGGAAAATTCAACTCCTGCAAAGTTTTGATATGTAGTCAACATTGATCAGAAGAATCCTGTACAAATGTAGGTTATTTACTTACATTCACATCTATGATGGCAGCAAAGTATGAAGCAGATATTTCATGGTGATCAGACAATTTCCTTATAGCCTTCTTTCTATTACAACGCAACACTTCAGTGAGTTTGAAGTATGAACTACATGTGATCTACTTGTATAAATATTCACATCTCCTTTTGCTCATACTATCTTTGTAATAAAGTACTGTTCACAAAAGCTTGTGTGTCATGTGGTCTGGTTTAAACCGGAAGAAAGAATATAACGAACAATCTATAAGATCTTCTCAAAGACAGTCTTAATCTGATTTAAGGCAAGTAAATTGATATTTTTACAGACATGTCTACACTAGAAGAAATTTATGTGTATAGCAATTTTTTAAAGAAGTATTTTCTGACCATAATGTGTATATTTGAGATACAGCATAGCATAGAATTTTCCTTTCTGTGTGTATTGTAATAGTGTATTGGTGTATTTAACATAAATTCTGTGTACAAAATACACAAGAATATACTTGGTAGGCAGGTCTGCGTTTATACACAGCACATTAACCTACATTTAAATTTAATTAATGAGAGTGAATATTAGCAATATGTTCTACAGCTGTAGAAGGTTGGGTGGCTGAGTGGTCCAGGTGGCTGAGTGGTCCAGGTAGCTGGCATTTACTGCTGGTGATTTGGTTCCTAGCTCTGAGGGTCGTGGGTTCCATTCCCGGACGGGTTTCAACCTGCTAAATTTTCTGAACTAGAATCTGTTCAAACTAAGATAGTATTACCAGTAAATAACAAAATACAATGTACTGTGCATTTGAGGTACAGTATTTTTAACTTAGTTTGATTGGGGTTTAACGTCGTACTCAAGGGTATTTCAGTAATATGATGACGGATTGTCCACTTCAATCCTAATTACGATGGAAAACCTTGCAAAAACCACCCCTGCGATTTTGCATGAGCCGCATCGTGTGAGTTGGTTGATAGACGGACTCAATCCTGTGAATGGTACATCGAAGTAGGATAAGTAAGCGCACTTGCTAACCACAAAGCCACGGCTGCAGGCCCAGAATAATAGGCACACAAAAAATAATGACTTTATAAATTAGTTGATATAACAGCTTTTGAATTCAATCCACTATCTGTTCTGCTCCAATGTACTGAACATCAAATATTCAAATGAATTAATTTGTTTGTGTAAATGAAGTCTTATGCAAGTCTTACACAATATGGTGTGCCAACCTATTGCATGATGAATCCAGCTTAGACATCACAAACAACGTAACAATAGTCACAAGACATGATAATAACAAGCAGTCTGAACAAAATGGCTTCACACGGATTCACATGTGTATTTTATAAAGAAGACAATAAGAAGCTTCATCCAACAACATGCCAATTTATTCCAAGATGACAACAAGTTCAGAAAAAAAGGTAAGACTTTTGAATAACTCTCTTAGAATTTGAAATATGTTTATATGGTCTTTTATGTGAAAACTGAAAATTGATAACAAGACAGTCAATATGAACATAACATAGTTGAAATGCATCAGAGATAAAATAAAACTATTCTGTGTTTGGCAATTTATGATCTATAAGACTACATGTATGTTTATCAAGTTCTGGACCTAACAATACAACAGTCTTGTTTCTGTCTTGGAAGAGTTTCAATATTGAATTAAAGAAATATCAAAGTTTAAAAAAGGAAATTATTTCCGACTTATGTGATTTAATACATAATACTTCATAGTCCAAACATCAATCCCATTTCAATTTAGCTTTGCTGAGCCTGTTGTGACTGTTATTGGGCAATCCAGCTAATAGTAGACAGACACCATGTCAAGCAATCATTGTGCTGACACATGGAACAGAAAACAAAGCAACTTGAGCCAGACAGAATTATTTCATGTTTTTAATCGTCTGGGTCGGTCAGGGATCATTTCAACCACATCCTCGTCACTATTTGGGATTTGATTGTTTGTTTGATTGAGGTTTCACGCTGTACATGTATTTATGCACTGTTTGGCATGTACATGTAATCAGTATATAGAGTGCATAGCCACAAGATAGATGACCTCCATTTCTTGTTTAAATTTCCATCTAGAGTTAAAGAGTGCTATAATTTTGAATGTCCAAATTCACAGTATCATACAACATTTGAATATACACAAAGTCTTCAAAAAGATACTTTTTTTGTGTGTTATTGTTCCATTTTCATTAAAATCAACTTTCAAGGTTTTCATTTTCAACTATATACTATCCTAGTACCATTTCAGTTCTTTGTTTATTTGAATTATTTCAAGTTTCATTTTCAACCTAGTCTACAATGAATGAAATTTGGGCTGCTTTATATGGCCTTTTCATATCCTTCAGATTATCAAATACTGGCTTGTTATATACTGGATTGAAGTGTGTGTTGTCTACTGAACACGAAGAGCAACATCCACAACAATCTATTTAGAGAATGTAATATATTTAGTTACGTGTCCCATAACAGGTGAAGAAGTCGATAAAGTCTGAAGCAATTAACATACATGTATATCTTTAATCTTTCATATCACATAATATCATAGTTAGAGGATGGTTTGGAGAGAGATGCCATGGTGCTTTCAGGAATAAGGCCCAACACAAAGAGATTTGTTTGAAATGTCTGTATTGCGTCTTGGAATTGTCCTGTCTTGTTGTTTGCTGTCACCCATCGGGGTGGCAAGCAGTCATAGAAGTGAAATAACCTTAAGTACGGCGTTAAATCACAATCAATCAAACACACAAACAATGTAATAGGTTAAAGTAATTCCTGAAGTCAAATGATAAAAACACAAGCTAATAATAATATGCTAGAATACTACAATCTTATATAATGTAGTATTACATAACAGTTTAAGCTGTATCACCCAACATACATGGTTTATTTTTGAAGAGATTAAAACGATCAAAACTTTCAAATCGGCAAATTTCAAATAGATTTGTCACAAGTTTCCACAACAGACTGAGTGTGAGATTATGTAACACGTGACGTAATTTCATTTAAACAAACGCTTTGTTACAGAGGCAAGGAGATTTTTTCTGTGTGTTTACGATGAATGAGTCAGATGCATCTTGTGAAAGTTCCGAGACTGAGAATAATGTTTTGTGAGATTGTCAGCATTTTATTGATCTGTCACATGATGTAAATGACCAATCACAAATGAGAATTCACAAAAACAGACTGCATGCAAATTCATCATCAGATTGAAGACATTAGCTTTTTTTCATCCCCATCTCAAAAAAAAAAAAAAATCTGCCTCAAAATCAAACAGCAGACATTGCAGCCATGCTCCTTTGTGGATTAATATAATTCCTTTGTTTAGCTGAAATGAACTGATTATAATATAAAAGGCTAGTCGATGCTCTGAAATCCAATATGCAGGTTTTACTATGCAGCTATTTAGGCCTGACTGTCACAATGCTAGTTACTGGACATTGTTTACATTGGTATCTCAGAGCTCTCCTTTGTTCTCTCCTCAGAGGCCTTATCTGTGGCCAGAAGTGACATGTGCTGAGGAATAGCTCATAATGCTATTAAAGGTGGATTCATGAGCTGTGAATTCCCATAATATAGATAACATGGTGTATTATATCAAGTAATATTGCCACAAAATAACCTTATGTCAAGCACAGGTTACTACGGTAACAGAATGTAAATTTGTAGTACATAACATGATAAAACTGATAGGTGTAGTTCCACAATATCACTAACAGTATAACAGTATGCCCATCTATATAAATATCATTAAATAGCCATTTTGATTCAATGATCAAATGTAAATGGGCATGTACTTGTCTCTCATATTGTCAAAAAAACAGTAGCAAATGGAAGATCTTCAGAAACAACACACAATAGGATTAAGGGATGATTCATGTATTAGCCATTGATGGACAAATACAATTACAGGTCACATCAAAAGACAAATTCAGTACAAATAATAGATCAGAAAAAGGGTACAATCGAATGTTGAGATAAAGTGACAGCTTAACAATTAGCCCACAGTACCGCTGAGTGATTGATGATTCATAAATAGAGAATGCCAGCAGACTATTAGTCTTTGTAATAGTACATGGTACAGATCATGTTTAATATCTCAGGGTAACACTATTAAAGACAAATGTTTGTTTATTCTAGAATGTTAAATAATACAGTGTTAAACACAGGTGAGTATCAAAACTAATGTACGCCGATAAATTCACACACTCAAGGATTATATATAAGCTGTCTCGGAGTGGTACTTGTTGTAGACGGTTTGCTTTGGCATTTTAAACTGGCAAATCAGCCATAATAATACACAGAACAACATACATGTATGAATTTTTTATAAACAACACATAAAAGATCATTCAAATAGTCGTTAATATGAAGAAGCCTTGGCTGTTATGCTACACGTACAGCTTAGAAGAGGTCTTTAGGCATGTTTACCGCTAGATCAGTTAAGGTTGATTGGGATCAGTTAACATGGTTTTGTATAAGAATTCATTAGAGATAATAACAATACATACCACATTGCTGAGCCATCTTATGTATATATAATCCGTAATGGGAGAAAACTCTGAGTCAATTATAAAGTGATGTGCAGTAGATGACAATCAGGGATCTTACACATACATGTAAGCTACATATTGTCAACACAAACTCTCCCCCTAATTCAAACTACATCCTTCCTGCAAGCATCACAAGTACAACAAACAGCACGGCTATGTGGCCAACCCAAACCACTCCAGTGCCTGTAAGCTGGGAGAAATTCCTATTCTATAATTAGAGCAGATCTCCTCTCTAACCTTGGTAATACTGCACACTGATGCTGGCAGCTTCAGAGTGAGGACAGAAAAACACAGAGTGAGGATGGCCCTGATAAATAATCAATAGTTGTTGTATTATGTTGTGTGAGTGGCGTGTGTCTCCTCTCTCTCTCCAGAGTGATTGGTGGAAACAGCTGAGATCCAGGCACTCCTAGATTAACATAGTTATCTCCCCTCAACACACAAATCTGTTTACTCTCAACCATCACCAAGTCTAAACATACTCTGTTATAAAACGTGTTAGATGGGGGCAGGTTGCTCACACAGACAGACAGCAGAGCAAATCATTATACATGTAAAATGCCTGACAAGTATTTACTATAAGAAACTGTATTGAATTTAGTGTAATGTTGAACATAGAGAAACTTTTATACCAGCATATAACATGATTATATGTATGCAAATTATTGAATACAGATAGACGCTGAAAGTCAAAAATAGAGAAACTTTTAAATAAGTATTATAATTTAAAAAAACGTTTATATTTTTAATGAACAGAAAAAAATGTTGCTTGCCTTCATTGAGAATTGCATTCGGGTCCATGTCTAGCCCGGAAGCACTATATGTATGCAAATTATTTAATGCACATACACATGTACCATGAAAGTTAAACTTGATGGACATTATTACAGAAATTTGGTAAAGCAAGTTTAGATTAAATGAGATCATTGTTGAAAAGAGGAGAGCTGGGGCTTTCTACTGATCAGATAGTATAAGTTAACACTCAAGCTATTGTTGGTGGAATATGGTGTCAAACTTGAGGGAAACATATGGCAGACATAACAAACTAAGATTACATCTGATCATTGATTTATTTCTTTACCTGACTGGTGTATATTGTGTGCACAGGGTTCAAATGCATTGTGTGCAAAAGGCAACCTATTTTCTTTGCTGTATGTAATAGGGTAAGTAATCATGTAGCTCAGTGTTAGATTTGTTTGCTTAATTAGGGTTTAACGCCATACATACTTAAGGTTATTTGAACTCATTTCACTCATGTGATGGCGTGCAAGCCCAATGGATGAAGGAAACCACTCAACGATCACGGACATTGCAATCACATGAAGTAAAGATTGTTTGTTTGATTGGGGTTTAAAGTCGTACTCAAGGGTATTTCACTTATATGACGACAGATTGTCCACTTCACGCTACTCCTTGCTTTATTACGGTGGAAAACCGGAAGGAAATCTCTTAAAAACCACCCCCTGCGATTGCCGGAGCCACATCTTGTGACTCACTCATATACCTGAAGGTTGATAGACGGACTCAATCTTTGTGAACGGTACATCGAAGTAGGCTCAGAAAGCGCACTCGCTAACCACTAAGCCACGGCCGGGGGCCCCATGAGGTAAGAAAAATGTCTCAACAGATCTGTTTCATGTAACCATAAGTTTAAACAGTAGTTCTAGTTCAAGAGAGAAATTGGCATTCAAATTACAATTAATGAACAAGCTTTGCCTATTTTAACATGGTTTCTTTAGCTTTTAAAGCAACAGGGCATCAGGAAGTGCCTGTTATGTATTTTATTAACACAATACATGATGTATATACTTTCTGCATGGTGACTTGTAATCGTTTTCTTTGGCATTTTGTTGAATTTTATACCTATATTTTACACTTGGGGGCTAGCGATTAACAGAAGACCCCATGCAGCAAAAATTCATTCTTTCATCACATATTTCTACAAATTTATCACACAGGGATGTCGATCAATTAAAACCGATGACTCATCTCACTGTTCTAGATAAACTCCCTGAGTAGATCTGAATCCTGAGTTGTAATAGGTTATCTACAGACATTTCGAGACAAGGTAATAACCATTTACATGGCCCACAAAGTAGGTGATAAATATGCAGCAAACAGGACATTTGTTATGGGTCTAGAATAAATCATTAGCAAACTAGTATTTTACAGAAATAAAAATTAACAAATGAATACGTGTGATAAGGAGAATGAGAGTTATATATGTACATACTGATATACGACTAGCAGGACTGGACATTTTATGAGCAATGAATGTCGACCTGGGATATTTTCAAGCAATCACCAAACAACAGCAAAAAGATGAACTTTCTTTTTCCAATGTGAAATTTATGTAATTCTTGCCAGTCAGAGTAAAGCAGATGGACTATGTCTGTTTGATTGGGGTTTTAACTTCGCACTCAAGGGTATTTCAATTATTTGACGACGGTTTGACCACTTCACATTGCTCCTTGCCTAATAGTGTGGTGGAAAACCGAGGAAACCTCGTAAAAACCACCCCAGCGATTTTTGGAGCCACATCATGTGATTCACGCATATACCTGATGGTGATAGATTATGCAATTGGCAAGAATTGCAAGATGATTGCACTTTCAACTCATTTAAACAAATCGTACATATCATGGTTGGTGTCATTAAATTTGTTAGCAGTTAAATCATCACATGTAGCTGCATTTGCTTTTAAATTAAAACCATGTTTAGTACCCTGTAATAACAACTAAATTAAGTCCAGTACATGTGATTTCGATATGATTATTATTGGTAACATTTTGATACATACATGTATGAACTGTCACAGTATGGTTTTTGAAAGAAAATGCAGCTGATGTTAACCTTGACAACAGATAAAAAGTTTGTTTTCACCCAGTAGGCACAAATTCACAATTTATTTATCTTTCGGTATTCAAATTAAAAAAATTGTGTATATTCAGCACAGCCATCTCCCCCCAAACTTCAAATTGACCCCATTGCTGTCCTACATAGTGGTTATTGTTGAAGCACTATTTTGCGAGTCTAATAGAACCGAGAGGATGAGGATATTAGGAAATTCCCTCCTAGCTAACCGCCAGCTCCATAAATGCTTTTGTTTGTTATGCAAATTCTGTATACTGTTGATATATATATTTTTATTATGCTTGCCTCCACTGGGATTCGAACTCTGGTTCGAACGATAGATGTATAGGTTTATCAGAAAGTTTCACACATACCACACTACTCCAACCACTTTTAGATGATAAAGAGTAAGCTGCGTTAAGCTATGTAAAATGTACTATAGCACTAAAGAACTAAAGAATCAAGTGCAACCTCCTGTTTTCTGTTAATTTTTTAACATAGATGTTATGTAGATCAATGGTATCCCAGGTGTGGTTTTAAATACACAGAAGTGATTTGCAAGTAAACTAGTTTAATCAATTGAAGCGAAAACTGCTCTCTCTGAGGTCTGCTCTAGACTGTTTGAACCAATGAAAAAAAAGTAAAGGTAGTCTCCGAGGCGCAAATGATGGAGAAATGAAAAACTGGACCAGCCAATGAAATCAAAGCTGTTCTCTCTGAGGTCCACGCTGTACTGGCTTGCGCAAAACATTTCTTGAAATACAGAGACTTCAACTAGTAGGGTGATTGTAGTTGATTTGCCCATGTCATCCTGCTGGATGAGAAGTACTTACCAGGCAGTGCTTGCTTACGCTGTACCCTGTCGGAAGCTTGCTTTTTAATCGGATTTAGGCCAAAAACTAGCCTACATGAACTTTTAAGACTTTTTAGTAGGAAAGGTTTGTAGGTCCACACTTATATTCTTAATACCTAAACGTCTTTAGTGTGGTATAAGCAGTCATAAATATGTTATGTAGTAAGCTTTTAACTATTGTACTGACAAAAATAAAGGCCTTGTCCAATCACATGGCTCTTATCGCATACAGGTGACATACGTTTTGTGGGTACAATATTTGTATCATAAAACCATGGTGTTTTATTTATAGGTAGCTTGATTGGCGAATGACTATCCAGCACAATAAAAGCTGGTTTTGAAATACCCTGAAAAGAATAAAGATTTTTTTTCTTTGCATACCCAGGAATCATAGAACAAGACAAGAGATCCATGAATGGATCTTGACGCCCACACTGTTAAGATAGTTTGAAGAGAAGGGTCTAAGAGGGG
>JAQQZZ010124005.1:0-14324 GCA_030265115.1 Mopalia vespertina
TTAGTAGAAGTACTAGAGCCCAGGGGCCAGTTGCTCAAAAGACGATTAGCCGCTAACACCAGATTAAATCACTAATATCGGGTTTGAGATAGACCTTCAACATGGCCTAACGTCATCTAATAGCGGATTAAATTTAATAGTGCTTCGAACAACCGGCCCCAGAAGCGTTTGCATTGAAATCTCATCAGACAATGGCGAATTATGACTGTCTGTCATTCTTATAAAACTATGTATAAAATATATTTATTTTTCAGAAATACCCTACTCCTCGAGGAAACCGCAAACGGCCTCTGATAAAATACATTGTGGGTGGTCTGCTATTAGCGATAGTTATCCTGATCATTTGGTTCCCATTGGTTCTCTTTTCCTTTGCTAATACTGTCTACATCTCCAATCTACCGTCTGAATGCTCCGTCTCTATCAGACTGGGGGCTTATGAGGTAAGTGTCTCTGCTGTTCTTATTTGTTTTAGGCTATTGTTTGGGAGAGAGCTTCCTGTTGCCCTGGCGCTCTCAGATCTCCTGGTGCTCTCCGAGCTTCCTGTTGCCCTGGTGCTCTCCGAGCTTCCTGTTACCCTGGTGCTCTCAGAACAAAGGGATAACACAAAGCTAATTTGTATGTGATGTCATTGTGTTGAGTCTTGTGATTATCCTGTTCTTTGTTGCCAGTCACTAACGGTAGCTGGTATGTCTTCACATTAGTGAAATAACCTTAATTAAGACATTAATCCCAATAAATCAAACAAACAAACCATTGTTATAGAGGCGACAAAGCCATGTCTCATTGGTTAGTGTATTAGCCTGGTGAACTCTTTTTCCAGTTTTGATGTTATGATAACAGAGTGACATCCCTTTGCGAAATGATGATGCCACTTTATGGAACAGTAGGGCAGCCTGCCTATACTTTTCAGAAAAATATATCTTTTAAATTGTAACTTTTGCAAAAAAATAATATTTTAAACTATAAGGAAAAAGAAACTCATACGGTTTTATTAACGTTTACCTGTTAATTTGCAATATTCCCTATACTGCTCATGTTAAAAATCTTGGATAATGTCATCTTAGCCGTATTTAATTGACGGATAATTTTTACCAATTCTTTGTCATATTTCAGCCCATATTTAAAGCCACAGTCCAGCAGAGTGGAATACAGCCACTAACACAGGGAGAATATGACTCTTTGAAATCTCACTACCTCTCCGATAGGGTAAGCTTCATTTCATACTATCAGTTTCTGGAATCGATGTCACAATGCAGGTCATGTTTGATGTAACTTAACATTTTGTACAGGGTTAAGCCCTAATGAAACAAACAAACAATCTAAAGTAAGTTCACATTTTTCTTTGTAATTTATTTTATTGGGTTTTAATATTAATAGTGATCTAATTTTAGCTGTATTTTCTAACCTATTGCTTTATCTTGTAAATTTAAAAAAAAAAAAAATTCTCAAAAACTATTCGCCCTCTGCCTAAGTGCAGTTTGTTGGAAGAGCTACACTACTGTCTTTACTTAGCACTGGAGGAAAATTAACTCTCCAACATTATGGAAATGCTTCACATAATGGTTGTGCTAGTGTCAATTATTGTTGGAATACACTGCCGTCATATAAGTGAAATACTCTTAAGCATGACGTTAAACACCAATCAATCAGTCAATCAAAAACTATTCAGTTATTAAAATGGTATCCATCAAGCAGTCCTTGTTTATATCTCCTTCTTTAGGGGGCCCTATCCTTCCTCACATCGAACGACCCAGGGGATGTTACTAAGGTGACAATAAGCGGTCAGTCTACAGCTGTCTGGTCAATCAGTCCGCCCAGTTTACAGGCTCTCAAAGAGGAGATCAATGGTACAGCCCCAATCAAACTAGAGTTCACGGTCTCATTCAGAAGGTACCTCTTTATTTCTTATGGACCCTCTGGCTAAGGGCAGTTTCTTTGAAGAGTAGCAATGCTGTCTTAACTTTGCACTGGAGGAAAATTAACTTCCCAACACTATGAAAGCACTTCACATCTTGGTTGTGCTAGTGTCAATTATTGTTGGAATACACCGCCGTCATATAAGTCAAATACCCATAAATACGGCGTAAAACACCAATAAATGAATCAATCAATTTCTTTTGTTTTAAGATAATTATGATTTTATTTTTGCGTCACCACAGTTTGTGGACAGGAGCTCTGTTCACCTTGGTGCAACCCTCCAAGGTCGTATAAAATGCACAACCCACATTAAGCTTGACTTCTTATGTGGGATTCAAAATGAAGGAATAAACACAAATTATCTGTGACACTGAATAATTATACATCAAATGGAGGAACTATCAAATAAGGCTTTGTACAAAGTTATCTCAGAGAAACTTATTTTAAAGAGATAGCATAACATCACAAACTTGGAGAGAACCACTACATTGATGTCCTATACATGTACTTCAGCTGTAGTTAACTGGCGCATATACAACAAATGAAAAACAAACCGATTAAACATTTATACTTAAACAAGTATAAATATCGAATTTGCTCCAACACAATTATGCTGGCCGATGATTTTTAATTGAGATTAAATTCTGTTGATCTAACATTGGATAAACAGAGAAAGAGGTCAGTTAGACTGAGCAGACAGTGAAAAAGAGCTTCTAGTTGACCTGAAGCTAAGAGACAACACAAAGTCAAGCTTTTTGTGGTGTCTTTATGTTATTGTCTTATTATTGTTTGTTGCTGGCTCTCTTGCTAAGGGCAGTTTGTTTGCAGAGTAGCAATGCTGTCTTCGCTTAGCACTGGAGGAATATTCAAACAATCTCAAACACTTCACATTTTATGGTTGTGCAAGAAGTGAATAATCTTGTCTGATTGGTTAATGTTTATGTCAGTTTATGTTTGACCTTGAGTTCGTATCACAAGTTACTGTTTTCCCACAGGACAAATTTAAGCCAATGAGTTGTAATTTAATAGGATAGTTAGTTAACAGAACAAATTAGACGGATTGTAAATGGTTTTTTTTATGTGGGAAAACTGTCACAATTGAACTATGTTTGCATTACACCTGTAGTTAATGTTGCACACACCTGTGTTTACAGAGAGCCAGAGACAGGTGATGTGTCTGAGACAATAGGATCCCAATACACTCTCCGTCTAGCAGACTCTACCAGGAATACCTTAAAGATCGTGCTGGCCGATGTGAATAGAACTGCTACAGAAAGAGTGTAAGTTTTCTCCCTATTTTAACACACATTATATCTTTGTTGTAGTAGTGCATGTAGTACAACCTGTTTCTTGCATATCAAATGAGGATTCCATCGTTATTCTTCTTTCTAGAGTAGCTGTATAATAAAACAGACAATAATTCTGGTCCAGACAGATATACACATGTGGTAATGTTTTCTTTGATATCTGAATGAATAACCAGACTATCTTGTGAAACCATCGTTTCAAAATGCTCAGGTTTACACTAAAAATATCTAGGTGGATAAAAAGTAAGTAAGGAAATCATGGTTGTAAATTGTTTTATACAAGTTATACTACATAAACTTTTCTCTCTATGTTTTTTTTTTTTAAATTGTTAAATAAAGCTACTTTACCATTGAAATCTGTCAACGTTCTTTTATTATGCAGATAATTTTCATGTCATCCTTTTTATGTTTTTAATTGTCTTTCCTTCTACAGGATTATAGAGGATTTGTTTCCACGGTTTTTACGTCTAGGGTCAAAAGGTCAAGCTCGTGAATTACCAATACTTCGTCCAGGTAAGAAAGGAATTTGATGTTTTAACATCAGAGTAGAAATTCCAATAAAATATAACTTACATATTATCTCATACTTTATCTATGGTGGACAATAACTGTCACTGAGATGATGATGTATGTACTCTAGAAATCACTATCAACAGGTTTATAAGACCAACAAGCACAATATGACAAAGTGGAAGATATTTAACATTTATTTAACAGTCTGAAACCAAATTATGTGTGCTCTGTTTTCTGCTAAAAGATTTGCACGTACGACATTTGAATTTAATCACTTAAAGCGTTTAAAAACAAGAAACGTTTTCTCAAGAATGTAAAGGCAATCAAAAGCTACCCCCTCACAATAGTTTTGAGTTACTTGTATTTCTGCTACTTATCACAGTGTTTATCTGCTACTTATCACGGTGTTTATCTGCTACTTATCACGGTGTTTATCTGCTACTTATCACGGTGTTTATCTGCTACTTATCACGGTGTTGATCTGCTACTTATCACGGTGTTTATCTGCTACTTATCACGGTGTTTATCTGCTACTTATCACGGTGTTTATCTGCAGATTTCAGCAATGTATCAGTCCAGTTAATGCGTGGAAGCATCGCTGGAATGACAGAAGAGACAGAATGGTGGAAGGTGGAAGAAAGAAGGGAGGAAGATATATTTAATCCTTCAAGTACCCATCATCCCATGTTCTTTGAGAACATTACAATGATAGTGTTCAACGACCGTGTGGCTCCAGCTGGATTCGCTTCCTTGGTTGGATATGGGTATGTATTGAATTTTTTAAAAATAACAGTTGCCATGGTGTCTATAGCTGAAAATTATAATAGCAGTATAATTGTGGCTGCACCTGAACCTATATCATTTAACGAGAAAGAAAACTTTTTTTTTTTTGCTCAATGTTAACAAATCAAATGAACCAATCATTTATCAGGATTAATGTAAATATAAAATTAAATGGAATTAATTAAAGCCCAAAAAAGTATAATATTATTAATTGCCATACAACTATTAAACAAGCCACGTGGTAATTTGGTACCATTTGATTGAAATAATGGTGTTAACATGTATATATAATTGTACCATATCGTCTGATCATCAGTTTCCGAACAGCACCGGTTTTCGAACATTTCATTATTTTTGCTTGTTTTTCTGTAATTGTTTGATACAAAATGAAGTTAAAATGTAAGAGCAGTATTTCGTCGATAACCAGGAGAAAACAGAATCTCCAGAGACCTGTCTGAGGGTTAATAAGACGCTTTTAAGTCAGTCACATGACTTTCTTCAGTGTTCAAAAACCGGTGATCGGAGTATATATATTTTTAAAAAGCACACCATATAAATGATTAAAGTTACAAGTTGATATGATTGCCATGTTTATAGTGTTTTATTGATGACATTTAAATGTTTATATTGTCTTGTTGTGCATTTATTGATGACATTTAAATGTTTATATTGTCTTGTTGTGCATTTATTGTTTAATGGCTTCTACATCTGTAGACTATATCTAAATCATTTATGTATATGCCTTGTATATAATCCATTTAGTTTATTGTTGTGCATTTATCATTTAGATTGAGTAGTTTCTGCATCTCTTAATTAACCCATCTTTCTACTGCTTGAAAATGTGCTTGTTTGGGTAAATGATCTGCTCTTTCTTGTTCTAATTCTTTTACAATCAGTATTTTAAAACAACCATGTTTTGGATTCAACAAACAAATTTGATGATCAGTATTAATACAAATCCGGTTTAGTTGTTGATTCAACTGTAAGATTCAGCTAATCAATTCTGTTAACTGAATGTAGTTGATATACAATGATACATACAAAGCACTACATATGTAAGAGCTGTGTTTTTGACATATTGTTATCCAACTCTAATGTATGTATATTTGTAATTTAGCAGAAGGGTCAGTATATAGTACAAATTTCACAAATTCGCACCATGGTACAGTGTCTTACCTAGAATTGGAAATCTGCCTGTCACAAATCCCTATTCTGAGAAAATTTGCCTGTCCACATTTTCAATTTTCCTATCTTTCCCCTGTTAAAATTCAGAATTTCTTCCTGTCATTTTAAACATTTTTCGAAATCTGCCCATCTCAAATAACAGGTGGATGGGTCTTTAGGTAAGACTATGCCCTGGTGGTCTCCAAACTAACACACACAGCCATCTTATCTGTGTTGTGTCTTGCTGTGCGATTTCTACAGATTGTCTTGTTTGACCTAGTTTTTCAGTACTGTTATAGACCGATAGGCAATAAACAATGACAAGATGGTAAACAGGGATGTCAAGTTTAGTTCCCTTTACCCATTGGGCAGGCTTTCAATTAACTTTAAGTAGAATGACATAAAACCATTGTAGATCCTTGCTAGATGGTTTAGATGGCATATTTTTCACTTCCCTTGCTCTAGACAAAATAAAATAGAACAGACCTACATGTATGTGACTGTTGATTGATGATATTGTCCAAAGTTTGTTTATGATCTTGCTGCCTATCAAGAATTTTTCTGTATCTTTTTGGCTGTATCTTGTAATTGATTGTTTGTCACCAGGATTGTCAGGGGTGGTTTTCTGATAATTGTTTAATTCAGGGGCGGTTTCCTTCATCCATTGGGCTTACCACAGTTTTTGAAGTATTTTAACAAACAAAATAAACAATAATTGGCACCTGCTTGTATGTTTTTAATGTACATGTATGTATTAAATGTGTTAGTGCTTCCCGTAGAGAATGAGTCACTGCCTTTACTGGGATGAAAATTCGTGGTCATTTTACCATAAGCCTGTGTAGCTCTTTCAGTTAGAGTGCAGGCCCTGTTAGCCAGAGACTTGAGTTCAAATCCCAGCGGAGGCAATACATTCTCTACAATAGAAATATCTATTAAATATTGTTATTGGTCTGTTCTAAAGTGTTGTGTGTAAATAGTGCCTGGTTTCAGAATCTCTGGCTATAGATGGATCATATGAGCCACGCCCAGTCTTGCTGACAGGACTAGTTTATTGTGGATGACATCAAGTGTTGTTGTATTTCAATGTTTATTGCCCTCCCTGTCCTGTATGATCCCACTACCGAAGTGCATACGGTATACATGTTAATAACACGGATAGGAGCAACAATGGATACTGAACTTCTCAAACTTTGAACAACTTAAACATTTTTTATATAACATCTTTATCAGTCTATATATTTGAAGCTGTTGACATACATAATGCAAAACGACTTTTTGGTTTCTCCAATTTTTTTTAAAATTTAGAGAATATTTTAGCGGTCAAAAAAATAAAAGGTTTAGTTTCTTTGTTCAATGTCATGAACTTAATAATTTTAAGTAGGTCAACATTATATAAAAAAATAAAAATAATATACAAGTCAAAAAACCTGAACGAATAAACAGTACATGCAAATCAAATTAATCCAAATTTTTTTTAATAAACATATTAATTGTATTTTCTTCTGAATTCCTTTGCCAAGCTTTGTAACCTACTTGTAAGAATGAAAATCAGCCTCTTGCTATCAATTTAATCTGTGCGATAATAGTCTCTCTTGAGCTTATTTCTGCCAATGCATTGAAGTTTTTTTTCATCAAAATAGTTTTTTCTTGGCTTGCTACAGAATGCTCAAATATTTTCTGATGGTTTCATTATACAAAATTTGAATTTCACAGTATGCTAAATATTGTAAAATGTGCATTTTGTTTTATTTGTCAGTCAATTGTATCATACGTAATAACCCTTTAGAATTATTAAAAAACAATGCATGACTCCTAGAAGCAAAACTAACCCTCTGTAGTATGTAATAACTAGCATGAAAAATAAACTAACTTTGATAAACACAACTTGGTTCCCTTTCGGTCATTTGTCTGTTCTTTATTTCAGCATCATGGGGTTGTATGTTTCCTTTATTCTGTTGATCGGTCGTTTCCTGAGAATGGGAACAGCTGGTCTCTATCAGAATATCATGTTCCTGCAGCTACCATTCGTGGATCGAATTCTGCGTCTGTGTATCAATCTCTACCTTGTACGAGAGATGAAAGAGTTCAGATTGGAAGAAGATATGTTTGCCCGGCTGATCTTCCTGTATCGATCTCCTGCCATGATGATACAATACACCCGGCTCCCACAAAATCTGATTATCACCAAAAAAATGGATTGAGTCCAAGCACACCCAAGGGCAGCAACTGCGCACACCAAGGGAGATAACTCAATATGATTGAAAACAAGTTCCCCAACTGGAGACAACTTTTCCATCTTAGAATTCCATCTGGAGTAACTTTTATAAAAGGACATACGTTTTATAATACTTTTCCATATGTATATATTATATATTTTTCTTTTTCAGAAAAATGTTTTTCTCATTTAGGACTAGTTCTGCTTAGATTTAAAGGCTTTTATAGAAGTTGGTTTAATCTTGGTGCGCTTCAGATTCCGTTTTCTTATAGGATTCCTAGAGGTTTTTAAGACTGTTTTAGCGCGTCAAGCATTAGACTAGCTTTGTGGTTATTTAGTTATTAAATATCATAGGTTTCATCCATCACCATTGTTTCATATAAAGGTCACATGTCATTTGTATTAACCCCATTGTCATTTTTTATTTCAGTATAATTGGTTTGTATCTGTCGTTCGTAATTGTGATTGGTCGGTTTGTCCGCGTGTTTGTAACGGGTGTCTCCGAGAGGATTATGTTTTTGGAACTTCCGGACGTTGACAAAATCATGCAGATTTGTGTTGATCTATACTTGGTGCGAGAATGCGGGAATTATCGGCTTGAAGAAGACCTATTTTCTAAGCTAATTTTCTTGTACCGTTCACCTGAAACTATGATCAAATATACTAAATTCAAAGCATCATGACATTGTAAACATGTATAGGGCCTGCTTGGTCTTAGTGTTTTAACGTTTTGTGATAATTTATATTCAAATACATGTTGTTTGTGGTGGATAAATTATAGTGTTATTGACTTCAGAGGATTACAGTTATGTCCCTTTAACGCCACACCTGGATGGTCTGTCCTACC
This sequence comes from Mopalia vespertina, assembly GCA_030265115.1. Lineage (NCBI taxonomy): Eukaryota > Metazoa > Mollusca > Polyplacophora > Chitonida > Mopaliidae > Mopalia > Mopalia vespertina. Next base: position 8,747 of record JAQQZZ010124005.1, read on the forward strand.
ATGTTGCTTTAAAGATCATCTGACAAGATCTATTTGGCATCATGGTCTAACACTTGCTTAGTGCTAAAGATGATTAAACATAAAGCTGTGAAAACAGGTTATTAACATTGGTTATACTTCAGCAAAAAGTAAATCTCTTAACATTAGACATCCCTATGCCAGGTGTCGGACAGTGTGACAAAAGTCTGTCAAATCTCTATATTCATAGATTGGATCACTTTTTGTATACCTTATTATTGAATTGAATTTAATAATGATAATTTGTAATATTTGCCAAAAACAAAGCAAAAGTAATCACCAAGATTATGAAATATCAAAACCATATTAAACTTTGAAGAATCAATTTGATGTTTTAAGTTAATCTGTAACAAAACTTCGTCTACAGGTCACATTATTTTACTATAAATGATGCCCTTGTGGTAGAGGGTGCCCTTCCTCATGGGCAGTTATTGGGATCAAGCCCAGACCAGGTTAAGCTTGAAAATACTGTACTTTTGTTATTTTGGGATAACACTTTCTTAGTTTGAACAGATTCTAGTTCAGAATATACTAGAATGTTTATTTGCTAGTTAAAAGAGGGAGATCTATGTCCAGTTAGTATGGGTTCAATTACCAATAACTAAGTGTGCTATATCTCTAGTTCACATTGGAGAAAAATTAACTCTCTAAAAGACCAGAACACTTCACATGTTTAAAGTTACTGTCCCATAAGTGAAATACTCTTGAACGACACTAAACACCATCGATTAATAATGACAGTAAGACAGAAGATGTCCTTTCACAAGGAGACATGCTTGTATTATAAGTAAAATAACTTATTTTCTTGCTCTTAAAGTATTGTTTTCAGGAGACTTGTTTGGGTAGCCTTAAAGAAACATCTGAGGTGCCAAATTCCACACAGCTACTATACTTTCCTTAAAACTAAATAAGAATATTTGTTTGTGTATAGTCTGATGTTATTAAACCAAAACACAATTTCTTCTAATTCCATTTTTTTTCTCGAAATGTGCAGAATTGAAACAACAGCACAGTTCTTGTCACTTTATCTTTACAACACTGCTTTCTGACAAAGGCCAGTATACATTGTATATTAAAGTATCTGAATACTAGAAAACTCCACAATAAAAAATATATAGAACATTTTTGTTAGAGATCTGATGTGTTGCTGTTTACTGTCGGAAGTTTGAAGTATATATCCGTCAAAGAAATGAATTATCCTAGTGCATTCTGTTAAACTCCAGTTGAAAATACAATTATCAAATTCTATTCTAAACATCTAGAAAACAAGGCTTTTAATTATATTTTTTGTTTTGAGTATTATTTTGTGCAAGTCTTAGAAATCCATTAAATGTCTAATTTAATTGTACATATATCAGTGATTATGCAATATCAAGAAACTGTTATCCTACATCTGAATGGTAAATGGCAGCAATGCGAGGTCAATAAATGAATTTTATCGCACAGCAGAAGAGAGAGAGACTATGTTTGTTATTATTATATTTATGGCATATCTGCATATCTATCTTTGGGATCATATATATTGAGTCTCGATTAGGTTCATTTGGGCATCTTTAAAAAAATATTTTTCAATACACTCCGGAGTAGCTGATGGTTATTAATATCGATATTATATGTAATGCTTTATTGTGAAGTATCAAACACAGGTAAGCTTCATCGAGCAATTCTTAATGGTAGAACATGCGAACGTATCAAAAATTACAAAATTTCAACAGCAGCAACTATATCCAGTATATGTTAATTTCCAAAATGTTTACACTTTATAAACTTTAAGGAGTACTTGAACCTTTGCCATACTTTAGCCAGTGTTTCAATTTAATCCTGGAAATATTTCATGAACCACTTAGATGGGTTGGCTTAAGAGTAATTTGTACACGGTTACTAATATGTATTATCAAAAATTAATGCTTTTCATTTATTAAAACTGCTGACTAAATGTTACATACACGGACTTATCATAGGGATTGCTGTAGAACTTATGGGTTGTGTGAATAGAAAAAAAATAACTATTTTGTTGTTGTGTGTGTTTATATGTATATCAAAGGTGACGGAGGTTTTCCTGCCTTCAAGGAAAATCACATGTATGTTTTTATGTTAATCTTTAGAAAGCGGTTATAACTGTAGGGTATACACCTTTTATGCTCAAAAGTCTTAAAAAACCTGAGAAATTGAGATTTATTTGTTGTAGTTATAAAATATGTCCAGTCTTGGTGGCAATTAGACAGGTTTTTAGAAATGGCATGGTGCTTGTTGTGCAATAGTATTTTTTTTTTTATAGTCATTTTAGTATTATCGCTTTTTTTCTTCCTGTGAAATCTTAACTATTGAAGAAAAAAAAGTGAATTATTTTTGTCCACATGTAGATTCGAGTAGTTTGTCATGGCCTGTCCTATAGATATATTAGAATTTAAAAGATAACAATTATTTTACATCAGTTGATTGATTATGAACATGTAGTGTCTGCAAACGACTGCCTAAAGAGCTACCCCGCGAGGAGTCGCAGTGCCTTGGCTTAAAAACCTCCATTTCTGAGCAACATTTACCCTGGTTAGGCCTGTTTAGGTTCTTTTTCTTATGGAAATCCGATAAATTTCATGGGTTGGTTGCAAAGTTTTTGAATTAAGATAACATTATTGTTAGTTTTTCTTTTTGTCATTTTGATTGTCTAATATGTTATTATTAAAATGCTGAAATACAATACTCATTTGATTTCGGAAGGCTATTTTTAAATAAGGAATTAATATTTTTGTAATTTGCTCCGGTTTGTGTCATGCCTTGAAATTGTCTGTATGAAATATATGTACTGTTCTGTGTTTTAGTGTGACATTTTCTAAATAAAACTTAGGTGCCTCTATATTGCTATGATTTAAAATCAGTTGTTTGTTCCCCTTGTTATTAATATACATGTAGAGTGTCTGGTCACATAACTTCACAGCTTCACCAGAGCTAGACAACCAGTTTATGCTCAACACTGCAGACTTACAGAAAAATAGAGTAATACAATTCTAAACACAATCCTCATTCTTAAGTTATAACTAATAATTAAAAATATTGTGCATATGGCTGATGTAAATATTTGCAGATTTGCCAACATGTATGGAGTTTTAACTTAAACTGGTTTATAGCAGTAAAAGAACATAATTCCTAACATTAATGTATACGCTAGTCATGAATAGTTTAAAGTAGTTAAACATGTTTTCTAGTCTCAAAGAAACCATCTAACAGTACACAGTTCCACATTCTGTTGTCAATATATCCTTATTAACCCGAGTTACTTTCCCCCCAAGTAAATTCCTGCGTGCAGGAAAACATAGATGTAGAGAAAAAATCCCAGTCTTCACTGGGTTAGAATCTCTGTAGCGTGTAACCCAAAGGTTCCAGGTTCAAATCCCAGTGGAGGCAAGCAAATTTTTCTCTTTTCCAACTAAGTCCAGTAGTTTGAAAAGAAAAAGAGATTTGCTGTAAATAAAACAGAAACATTGGAATGACTTGCGTAGTATTTCCTCAACAAATAATCACATGGCAACAGAGGTATAACCGGATTAAAATCGCTGAATAGATCTTAATCCCCAGTTGTTATTGATAACCAGCCTTGTTGTCATTTAAGTGAAATACCCTTAAGCACGGCGTAAAACACCAGTTGGACTCTGGTATAATCTTGATACATTACATCTCCTGGGTCAGGCAACATATGCAGACAGGGTCTGATGCAGCCCCATTTTCAACCCTTTTAATGGGGATTCTATATATAGAACATGGCTGTAATGTAATATATAATAAGCTTGTCTTTTCGACACCCAAATGATTGTCCACAACTTTAATAACAGAAATCTCAACAGAGCTGCAACGAAACTGTAAACATGGCTATACAGTAGTCTTCTGGGGCCAGTTGTTCAAAGCACTATTAATTTTAATCCGAGATTACATGACGAAAGCCTTTCTCTGAAAAGGAGCGTTATGCTTCAGCTGAACAGTTATTGATTAACAAACTTATAAAAAATGTCTTGATTATGAGGACCACGTGAGTAATTAAACATTTATTTTATTTAAATCATTGTTATAAGCTGTCTTTAATTTAAAATATATTCTATAAAGCACAATATAAATGAGTCATGAATTCGTCTTATCAGTCACACTTGGAATTAGTATTACTATATGTTTAAACTTTCTTTTATAGCAGCAACATGTGTAAAGCATGAAGATAATCATAATAAGAATTTCAAACTGTAGGATCATGGAAAGAAGTTTGTCCCTTCTAACCCATCAGGAAAGTACTCCTGCTCATAGGTACCATCTGCATCAGGATAATGTTTGTAGCCTTTACCATAACCTGAAAATAGATCGATTCAATAAATTGGTGTTTTACGCCATGCTTAAAAGGGTATTTATGATGGCGGTGTATTCCAACATTAATTGACACAAACACAACCAAGATGTGAAGGGTTTCCATGATGTTGGGCAGTTAATTTTCCTCTGGTTCCAAGTAAAGACAGCATTGCTACTCACCTGAAATAGAACAGTTTGCTAAGTACCAACAACATAGAAAACAATGGATCATAACTTATACTAATCAGTACTCTGTTTGCTTGGTGTTTGACTAAGGTTTGCCACTATATGTAAACTACATAAAAACCACCCCTACTATCGTCGGAGTCACTGGTGAACTCGAGTGGTATGATGGAGAATCACTATACCGGCTACAGCTTCCTTATGTGACTCCCTCATTTCTCCTGTCAACTGGAGGACTAGAACCTGAGTGTAATACAGTGATTGGGGTTTAACATCGTACCCAATGGTATTTCACTTATTGACCACTTCATTGTTCCTTGCCTTATTATGATGAAAAACCTAGAGGAAACCTTGTAAAAAAAAAACCACAGACAGACTCTATTTGATGAACAATGAAATACAATTAAAGGGAAGAGTTAGCCTAACACACTAACTGCTGAACGACTGCTGATCCTTCTATGTTAGATTTGTGTTGAATGTTGAATTTTGGCCTAGGGGTATTGTCGTCATCATGTACGTCCGTACGTTACCACGATATCTCCGAAACGAAATCACGCTTGGCCACCAAATTTATATATATTATGTATCTAGTGAATTCTGGGAAGCCTATGGAAATTGGGCATGCTCATTAAATGATTTACGGAGTTACGCCCCTTTTTCAAGTTTCTCTCATTTTCGTCTGTTACTGTGATCTCCGAAACGAAATCAGGTAGGGCCACCAAATTTGGATATGTTATGTATCTAGTGAATTGTGAAAAGCCTTTCGAAGTTGAGCATGCTCATCAAAGAATTTATAGAGTTATGCCCCTTGTTCAACTTCTTTTTATACCATGATATCTCTGAAACAAAATCACATTTGGCCGTTACCGCAATACCAACATTTTAGCCATCAATTACATGGTCATGTTTTATGTTCCGTTTTTACCCCTCTGCCAATTTTGGCCTAGGGGTATTGTCGTCATCATGTATGTCCATACGTTACCGCGATATCTCCGAAACGGAATCCTGTAGGGCCACCAACTTTGGATATGTTATGTATCTAGTGAATTGT
>JAQQZZ010124016.1:0-14324 GCA_030265115.1 Mopalia vespertina
TGTATGGTACGAACAATAAACTTGACTGCCATATATCGAATTGTATTGTACGAATAATAAACTTGACAGCCATATATATAATTGTATTGTACGAATAATATATCTAATTGTATGGTACGAACAATAAACTTGACTGCCATATATCGAATTGTATTGTACGAATAATAAACTTGACAGCCATATATCTAATTGTATTGTACGAATAATAAACTTGACTGCCTTATATCTAATTGTGTGGTACGAATAATAAACTTGACTGCCATGTATAAGAATTGTATGATACGAATAATAAACTGGACTGCCATGTATCTAATTGCATGGTACGAATAATTAACTTGACTGCCATATATCGAATTGTATGGTACGAATAATTAACTTGACTGCCATATATCGAATTGTATGGTACGTATAATAAACTTGACTGCCTTATATCTAATTGTATGGTACGAATAATAAACTTGACTGCCATGTATCTAATTGTATTGTAGAAAATATAAGGCCTTATATCGATTTCGTTTACAAATACTATAAACGGAATTGGGCTTTAAAAATCCCCTTAAGCAGGGGACAGAACAAAGTTCAATCCTATACATGGAGTACTTTTTGATACAGAGATCAACATATGACAGGAGGTAGAGTGGAGGCAAAGCATGGACGGACAAACTTCCAAACATATAACATGATAAGCATCAAGACAGTACCGAGTCCAAATATGTCAGCTGTTAAGTGACACAAGTTTGAGCTCGATACATTGAGTAGTAGTTTAGATACAACGCGGAGTATGATAGGAGGTAGAGTGAAGACAAATGACGGACAGATAGACGGAAACACAAACTTCCAAGAACGATACATAAAAAAGCACAATGACAGTGCACAGTCTCAATATGTCAGCTGTTAAATAATTTACATTTCAGCTCGAGTACTTTTGATATAATATTTTGGAGTATAATGCCAAACACATTTTATTCACTACCAAATACAATGCAGGCGACCATGTTATTGTCCACCACTAGGTCTACTATAGTAGGAGGGGAGGGGAGGGGAGGGGAGGGGATGGGATGGGAGGGGTCTTAGAAATGCTACTCGTTGTCCGCCCATTGAACACGATCACACTGTAACAAATTCATTGAAACTTGAAATATAGATGACTTGGCCTACTATTAAGACAATGGATGGGATTGCCTATCATCAAATTCCTCAAAACAAATGTCCGCCATTGCATAATTAAACAATATCCACGCCTATATGTTGATTCTGTAAACATGATAATTTTGAGAACAAATTTACTGAATAACTTGAAACCCTTACGAAAGCTTCCTTTCATTAAGACAAATTTCATTTCACCAACTTCTGTTAAAAAAATGGTTGATTGATTGATTGATTGATTAGTGTTTTACGCCATTAACGGATTAACTTGAAATTTGATACATAGCCATGTATCAAATTTCAAGTTAATCTGTAAATTTGTTACAGAGTTATCGAGTTCCCAACATATACATACATGAATATTGTAAAATTATGAAATGGCTGCCATTTTGTTTTTCGCCCTCTGTCTAAGGGCAGTTTGTTTGAAGAGTAGGCAATGTTGTCTTTACTTAGCACTGGAGGAAAATGAACTTTCCAACATTAGGTAAATGTTTCACATCTTGGTTGTGCTCATGTCCTGTTAAGACAGCAGACGGGGTTGCTTTCCACCAAATTCGCTTCAACAAAATGGCAGTCATTGCATGATTGTACAATATTCACTCCAATATTTTGTGAATATGATAACTTGAGGATAAATTCACCGATTAACTTGGAATATACCTTCTTCTATTTAGACGAAGGATAGGATTGCATTTCATTAACTTACGAAATGCAATATAACCGCCATTTTATAATTTTGCAATACTGACGCCTATGTGTTGTTAACATGATAATTTGAGAACAAATCCACCGATAAACTAGTACTGTTCTTCCTCTCCTGAAGATGACGAATTAGTATGGGTATCGCCAAATTCAATAAAACAAAATGGCCACCATTGCATAATTTGGCAATATTTATGTCTGTATGTATGTGTTCTGAACGCAAGGATTGAGAACAAATTCACGGATTTTTTTCAAACTTTGAAAATAGTTTCCTCACCATCAATTTATGTATCGGTATCGACAGAAGTGCAAAAGATCCGTCGTGGTTAACAGTAACGGTGACTGAACTGCAGACTTGCTCCAGAGATAGCAGTGATTGGTCTATGCATGAAATCAAGGGATTGTAAGGAAAGTCCTTAGTTGACTTTTGACCGAGGTGACTGAAAGGTACACTTGGTCGATGGATTACATCGTATGTGATAATGTGTTCACAATATAGCGAACAAAGCATGGAAACAGGCCTGTTAAAGCCATTGTTCGGGCGTTTACGACACATAAATCATTAGCAAGTTGTGCTCATCAATATAATTTGCTTAATGTATAGATTAAGGCACATTTCTAGAACTACTAGTACACACGCATATAATGGTTAACACAGTAGTTTGTATTACGGTATAATGATTTATAAACAACATAACCTCTTCCGAAAATTGGAAAGGACAAAACACTCTTTTGTAAATATATGACAAGTTCCAAATATTATAATGATATTTACGGAATTTTTGTGAATCACTTCCCACAAATGACTGCGGTAATGCCAGGAAATCCTGTAGAAACTCAAGATTGAGGTCATCATAGGAGACGTCATCCAGAAAGAGTTCATATCTGAAAAAGCAAAGCATACTAGCTTCACGTCATGAACTAACTGACTCACATATCTGAAAAGCAAAGCATACTAGCTTCACGTCATGAACTAACTGACTCACATATCTGAAAAGCAAAGCATACTTGCTTCATGTCATGAACTAACTGACTCACATATTTTTGTATTATTTAGTTTAAGGACATTCGTAGAAGTCGGTGTTGGTCGTTTTCATAGTATAAGTACTCCCCACTCCCGTCATCCAAAAAGCATTAATAAGTAAATTAATCAACCAATCAACCAATAAATTATGTCAGTGAGTCCGTCAGTCACTTAATAAACGAAAAGACACAAAAGTGCTTTCATCAATGCATACTCAATCTCATGGCATGACTTACTAATTTTATCGTCTTTTCTAATCACTCATTGGCTAAAATGCACGATAAACAGCGATAGGAGGGCTCTTAACTTGTTAGTGTGTGATTTGATTAGATTTATTCACCACAATTATATTAATATATGTAAATGACGGTAACATCAATTTAATACGTTTAGCAAAATATAAATCATGTAAGCACATGTAACTCTTTTCTGTTAACTAATGACAACAATGCGTTGGGTGAGATTTTAATATGTATTTATTTTAATGAACTCCCACCACAACCGACGACGAGAAAAGCAGAAGAAACAGAACACATACGGTCAACATTTGGGGGAAGTCCATCCCAAGAAGAGCCACATGTGCTCGAGTTGGTAAGTAATATGTAGCGTGGAGGGAATAAAGTTCATAAGAACTTTTTCTATCCTAGGTTTAGTTAATAATTTAATAATTTGCATACATAACGGGGATAAAAACAAGTTCGAATAAAATAACAAAATAACATATGCCGATTGATTAATAATATAACAATTACTTAACATTGGTTTCAATACAATTTCAGGACAATTTAATGTTATAAACCCTCTTCAAGCCATAATTTAAATAATGAAGTAGAATTAATACTTTTCATGTATCTGGTGAGTTTGTTCCACTATCTGGGGCACATGATTCTATATGTGTGCAACGATAGTGCTGACGCAAAATATGGTCTATGTAGATTGTAATTACGACTCCTTGTTGGGTAATTATAGACATCACCTTGTCTCTGAAAAACTATTCCTAAATAATTATCGTATTTGGAAAAGATGATGAAAATATTTGTGGGCAATCCCAAATGTTGTCTGTAATCATTTGACTGATGACAGGGATTAATTTTTCTTGCATTCCAAAATAGTTTTCAACAAAGATTTATTTGGACCGTGTGTACAATTATTTGAGAGAAATTTTCATGTTTTTTTTTACATAGATATATAAGGAATTTAACTTTTGTGAAAATGATTCCAACAAATGGGTAACACTGTCTTGTACACTAATAAAAATAATAATAATCATAAGCATGTGATTTACATTAAGCATATTGGAAAAAGAGTCTAAAAAATGGTCAAAATCAGTAAAACATAATTGACATATAATGATAAAACTGGCTTACCAAACATACAGCAATGGGACTTTTCACGTAAATAATCTTTTAATATCAGTAGTAGTTTACCTGATTACACTAAGCTCCAGCATTGACAAGTAGACTGCAGCTGCTCCGCTTTCCTGCTGTTGTTCTGTTTGAGCTGCAAATTGTGATTGTTTCACAGAACTTGAACTTCTGGAAAAACTATTTCCGCCACCTCCCGCCCCAAACAGACCAAAGAATCCCCCAGATGACCTGCCGTAAGCCTTGACCGTCGCTTCCTGGAACATATAACTAGACTGAGCTACTGCTGCCTTTCTCTCCAGGTAGGACTGGTATTTTTGTGCCGACTCAAATGCCATGGTTTTTGTGTTGGTGTCATAGACTCCATGTACTGTCATTGTATCTGGAACGCTCCGACGACCATACCTACAAAACGCCAAGAAGATCAGCCATTAAATATACATTTGTGATGTAGAGAAAGACTATTTCCCTTGCCTCCACTGGGATTTGGACTCTGGTTTCTGTCTAACAGGACACAATGCTCTAGCCGATTGGATAAATTACCCACAAATGTGTTTATCTATTTCTTTCAACTGGAAAGCAGCAAAGTTATGAAAGAAATCAAGATTTTGACAGAATAGTTCGGCTTTATTTTCCATCGTCAGAATTGTCTGGCATTTATAACTCCTGCATATCCTTGTACATCTCACTACTATGTTCACTGCTGACGATGGCAAAATAAAAACGAAATATTCAGTCAAATTGAGTCTTTCATCCCTCGGAACTGCGCTATACTTGTATAATGCTCTGATCAGATCATGAATATGAGAAGTCAGAATAATGTTGCGTCGCACGGGGTTACCGTTTGTTGAAAATGGCACGGTTTGCTTGATGTGGCCCGTTGAATGCTAGTTTGGTGCACTTGCTTGTTTGTTTTCTTTATCAGATGGAACAAGTTGTAGTACCCACTCCGCCCTTCAATTAAAAGCTAACGTGTAAATATTTTCTTTTTTAACATCACAATTTACGAATGTTCCCCTATGTCTACAGTTTCTCACTGTGGGAGACTACTCAGTTGAAACTGACCTTCTGTTTTGAAAGCATGTTCTCTGAATGACACTTTTCTTCCTCGAAGCGGAACTGTAATCTCCTCTTCCATCAAAACCAACGCCGATAAAATTAGCAGCATCCAACATGACCTGTCAAATTGTGAGTACGTAATTATATAGTAATTGTGGTGGTAATTGCTGCATACAAATTGTTTATTAGATACGCGAACACGGTATTGGTTCCAACTTGTCATTTCAAATTTTTTAAATTTGTGTGACTATAAGATGATAGACACTAGGAATAGGAGTATAAAATGGCACACTGTGAACTCGTTGAACAACTTCTTTCTAATCGAAACTTATTTCAAGCAAACAAACAGGTAAACTTACCGCACATTTAGCCAACGGTTGGAGAGCCTGGTAGCACGGGTCATTCTTCGCTAAGGGTCTGGTCCCAAAACACCCATTTAGCAGTGCGTTACCGACCCCGCTGGAATATTGGAAGGGCGTTACACTGTCTGTACCGGGCTGTAATCTAAAGTTTAAAATAATTGTCTGTGAGGAAGCTAAATATATGCTCAATAATAACTGTTTGCAATGGATACTAGTATTCCAATGTTATGGACAGAAAACTACTTTATGTTCAAATTTACAGACTTGCCGTAAATATATTTTCTTTTTACAACCTGGTGGGTGAGGATGATTTTTATACAGCACCGGTAGACCGATGAACATATACTAAATCTTGTCAGTATGAAATTTGATAGCATAAATCTGTCGTTAAGATGTCGTTTAAAAGTGAGACAATAATAAAAACAAAGTTAAAATATTTATCATGTTTATATTATCATTTGTTAACTTACTCTTGGTTCTTGTAAACTTGTTTTATTTTCCAGGCAGGTGGTGCAAAAATATTCCCCAGGTCCATACCCTTTTCTGGAACAATACTTATCTCAACCTGCGATATAGAGTTAAAAAACAATATAGCTTCTAAAAGGGTAATGGTTCAGCCCTTCCCGGATACATGTTAATAGATGTATTTTAACTGTGAGGTATGTTTGTTATCGGTTATTTGACTGACCGGGGTGTCAAGTCTCATCCCCTTATTGTCACTATTCTCACACCCGTACCGAGTCTGAGAGAAAGCGACAACCCAAATACAGTAATTAATTAACCTAAAGCCGAATTGAGTATGTTTTGAAATATTACTTGGTGACTGCATGAATATAATGACACTTACCCCATCCCGTATGAATTCACTTTGTCTATTTGCTAACTGGCTGAAGACTGACTTCAGATTTTCTTGATGTTCTTTACTTTCTTTGTCAGAACTGTTTAAAAACTTGTCAGTAAATGTTTTAAGTTCCTTGTCAATTTCATCTTTTCGGTTTCTATCAAAAAGTTCAGAGAACAGCTTCTCGGCGGTCTTTTTCACTAATTCCGTGCCCATTTTAATCATTTCCGTTTTGAAAACCTTAGCTGCTGCCCCGCCGACAGCCGCTTTCCCACCACTTGCTGCAAGAGCTGAAACAAGGCAATAATATACAAAATATGACATCGGGTAGTACCCGTACATATATTCTCTATTTACAATGAGCAGCATTACTATTATTGCAAGATCGTGTCATGTCAACTGATGTAGTTAATTTTTCTTACACTGGTCATATTTGACTGTTGCACGAGGATCATCCATTTTATATTTCGCTTTAATTTGATATACCTGACCGTACACTTGATCAGTCATACATGGCTATACACATGCAGCTCTGGTAAAGATCGCTGTTACATTTTCTCAATGCTAAAGACAAAATAATTTGGTTCAAGCTATGGTATTCGAGGTTACGTCCCTTGCCCTATATTTCGGTGGTGAACCTGCAATCTTATTCTTGCGAGAATTTCTATAGTGGACAAGATTAAGACAACTCTCGTACGCCATCGTGCATTAATTTCCGCCAATTTTTGGGGCGACGTTGCACAGTTCAGCAAGTAAAAAAAGTGCAGAATAGGATGGCTCGGGTGTATCTTAGAGTCAATGTCTCGACGTAGGAAGTAGAATCTATTCTATTTAGAATGGGACAAACTGGTCAGGTGGGCAGACTTCAAATGGCGCGAAGAGTACACGGTTCACGGCACATTTTACTGGCTTTATATAAATTTTTTTTATGTAGCCACACTGACTGTTAGATGTTAGAAAACTATTTTGCTGCCTAGAGATTTACTGTTAAGGTACGATTTTGAAGCTTTATCCTAGTGATTGTCTAAATATGTTTATGAAGTGTTTTGGTATGTACCTTTTTTTGTTTGCAGCCCTCTGTCGAAGGGTAGAATGTTTGAAGCGTGGCAATGCTGTCTTTACATAACACTGGAGGAAAATTAACTTTCCAACATTATGTAACTGGTTCACATCTTGGTTATGCTTGTGTCAATCATTGTTGGAATATACCGGCGTCATATAAGTGAAATACCCTTAAGCACGGTGTAAATTACCAATTAATCAATCAATTCATTGTTCGCATGGTGATAACTGTATATTTGGTAATATACTGGTTTTAAGCAAACGTTCGGAGAATTGGGACAGTTTTATTGGTGTTATAAATTATATAAGAAATTCGTAAAAAGAAGTTTTGGAGAATATTTATGAAAGTAAGAAACAGACTTAAGGAATTGAGTTAATTTACATATCATTTGCATATTCCGAAATAGGTTGTTTTATAAGATGTGAATCATAATGAATTCAGTTGAAATGAACTAATATCAAAGCGTTTTGCTTAAAGTAACAAACACTAATTGGTAGATTATATATTCTATATTCTATATGCATTTTTTACAAATCGTAATACTGTTCTCAACTAATTATGTGAAGTTGTATGCTTGTAGAACAACCCTACGTGGGAGATAAAACGAATGTTACGAAGGAAGTGTCTTGGTGTCCTTTGTCTTCTTTGTCGATTTAGACCAATCGCGCGTCTTCATACTAATCCTGTTCATTTAATCCTATTCATTGTGATAGGGGGGGAACATGTATTTACTATTCCTTGTGGTAGGGGCGTGAAAATATATTTACTATACCTTGTGATAAGGGCGTGAACATGTATTTACTATTCCTTGTGAACATGTATTTAATAGTACCAATGCCATCTTCTAAGTAAACAACCTTGATGACACAAGAACAAACTTAAGATAAACATCCCGATATAGTTCTCACGATTAAACGTATGATAAAAATAGCATGTTAGTTATTGGGAAAGCTGTGCTAAGAAGTGACAATGTGATACTTACCGCCGACTACAGCTGGTGCAGCTGCATCGCAGAACTCCCTCTTCATACAAACCACACATATCCATACTATCAACAACAGTGCTTGTTTAAACGCCATTATTCCACTGTAATTGCAAAAAACATGTTTTAAATATATATTAATGAGACACTCCGGGGCCGTGGCTAGCGTTTACGCCTACTATAATCATACTCCGATGTACCGTTCACGGGTATGGGGATGAACTTTACGAGGTTTTCCTGGTTTTCATCGTATTTAAGGAACAGTGTGACAATTCGTCGTCATATTAGTCAAATACCACTGAATGCGACGTTAAACCCTAGCAAACAAACTTTATTAATCCACCTTAGTCTCCCAAATCCCTTCTTTAAGAAAATATTCACATGTTAATGTTTCATGGAGCTTGATGGAAGAGTTAATTTAATCATTCATATCTCAGCAGCAGTTGGGGGTTAAAAACAGTGGTCAATATAGATATGTCAACCATGGAAACGAATACACGAATACATTGTTCAGAGCAACTCGTCGGTGCGATGTCCTGTTTTTATTAAAAATATATTTATTGAAAATGTTGCATTTAAAAGGGCGGAATCAAACAACTTCGATACCTAGTCTATTCGTTATCTAGGTCTGGTTCAGTGGCTTGCAACTGGCACGGTTTTGTAATATTGATTGAAAAAGACAAAGAAATAACATATGGTAGATGTAATTTTTGATATCCAGACAATACAAAATGAAAATGAAGAATATATAAAGATTCATTCAAAGAGGAGTTGTGCGAGCAAGCAAAAAAGAAAAGGAAGGGTTCGAATAATTTACGTTTAATAACGAATAAGAGAAAGAACCTGGGTTGTGCAAATCTTACTCATAAAACATTTCAAGTGTGAAAGAGCAAAATAATTGGTTTGAAAACTTTTTTTATTACATATTTCATCAGAAAATATGCCTAGGTTATCAAGTACATGTTTTGTTTTAACATGTCTACTGAAAAAAAGGGTCTCCGCAATTGAGCAGGTCTCTTGCTGAATTGCGGAGTCCAATTTTTTTTTTTAGCTATTTGTATCCTGGGGATCAATCTTAATTTTATTTTGTTTATATCAACAATATCTATATAACTAAGAAACAAAGACATATGTGGATTATTTCTGGATAAAAATACACCAATTTAGCGACCCTTTGTCAGTGCTTCCCGTAGAGAAAGAGTCTCAGCCGCTACTTGGCTGAAAACTTGTAACTCAGTCAGTTAGGGCTTAAAACAAATCTCGCTTGTGTTGGTATGTGTACGGAAGCCCGCTATTACTGAACTGTTGGCATAGTACGAACAAGAAGGTTTGTATACTTGTTTCATCATATCGATGCGCGCTGTCACGTTTGACTAAACTGTACACGGCTGTCGCGGCTGCTGTACGTTAGGTCACTAGAAAACACAATAACATACATCTGTAGAGCGACTACATTATCTCAGATATTATTGGTTTCATGGTTTTTAAATAACTACTAAAATACCATCAATCTGTCAAGAAACTCTTTCTTTCAAATAAAATACCTTTCTGAATATTTTCGAGTTGATGAGCGTTTAAATCGAGGATAAAGATAAAACGCATTTTGAAAAGCAAGGTGTCTGATAATATACATGCCATTGGTCAGGTGTGTCTAAGCAGCCTGTTTCAATCTGACCTATGTTTTGGAGTGTCGTGTGAGTTATTAAATAAAGCTGCGACAGAGTTTCTTCCAATCAAAAGGCGATGGCCGTTCTCATTTTTGTTTTATTCGAAATAAGACTTCATCTTGCTTTTGGGAATTGTCTTATCTGTGCTTATTACACTATTATTTTTAACTAGAGTTACTGCCCTTTAATCACTCTCAATCAATAAAGGAACATTTGCACGTCTAGCATGTCCGCCAGTCAAGCCACACTAGCTATTAATTTTGAAGGCTTCCAATCGTGTAATTGCCCTACAGTGGAATCTCATGTAGCATGATGCATTGTGGGAGACGGGGCCAGGCTAGGAATATGGCGGCATGACAACATGTGCTTGGACCTATGTTCCACTTTTTTAAACGCGGCTACTGGACTATTTAAGGTCACAATTGACATACAAAATGTATCACAGCGTTCAGATTACAAAACATTATTAGACAGTAGTTTATTGAAAACATAAAAGTCGGTAAGTCTAAAAATTTAAAATTACACGGTTAGGAGCGTTCAAACTGTGTATCTCTAAGACGATCAGAGATACAGAACTCTGCATCTAAAGACACATGGACTTAGGCTTCCTTTCTAACTTAGTAAATGTTTACCAACATAGTATAGACAGTAAGCATCACATGGTGTCAGAATAATGGATCATTTAAGACCCCCACCAACTTTAAAACTTGATGCGGACGTCGCAGAAAACTGGCGTAAGTCGAAACAAAGGTTTGAGTTGTATCTCGGTGCCACCGAAAGTGCGGGAAAGTCTTATCGAGTCAAATGTTCACTTCATTTGGTGACATTGATCTAAACTTAGAAAAAGCAGTGTTAGTATGCAGAGCTGCAGACAAATTAGCTGAAAGAAATTGGTATGGCGTGTGAATGCGCTGAAGCTTCTATGAGTTATATACAGTCGACATTTAGAGAGACGAGAAAACCTAATCACAAACTAAATTTCAAAGCGAAAAGTAAACACGAAACAATAAAAAACCAACCTAACAAAAATCGAAATGAGTTTGATTGTGGTAGATGTTCTTGCCCAACATTTGGCAAAGTGTGTGAAAATTGTAATAATAGAAACCAGTTTACAAGTATGTGTAAGCTAAAGAAAACTCATGGTATAAATGAACTGTACACATATGAAACAGACACTGAGATATCAGAAAGTGAATATTTTGTTGGGTCAATAAAAAATTTTGTGAAATAAACTGAACTGTTAATCTATCAGTAAACAAAACTGAAATTAACCTTGATATTGATACAGGGGTACAAGTCAATGTATTGCCTGTAAGTGAGTATACCAAGCTTAAAATTCCCATGAAACGTACAAAAGGTAGAATAGTAACATATTCTGGAAATGAGATCCAGAATATATCGATTGTTTTTAACTTGAATGTAAATACAAGGGACAAGGGAAACCAATTAAATTCCTAGCTGCTTAGTTGGACTGTAAACCAGTTCTTAATTTAAAATCTTGTGAAGAGTTCAATCTTATTAAAGGCGATAATGAACTGAAGTATTTAGATGTATTTAAAGGACTTGGTTGTCTACGCTATAGTTGCCATATTGAAACAGATCCAGCAATTAAACCTGTGGTACACCCTCCACCCAAAATTGCAGTTAGTCTCCGAGATAAGCTCAGAGCAGAACTAAACCGCATGGAGAAAGAGTGTGTTATAGATAAAGTTGAAGAACCAACCCCATGGGTTAATTCAATGGCGGTCGTAGAAAAACCAGATTCCTCATTATGTGTGTGCTTAGATCCTAAATGTCTAAATAGAGCAGTAACGAGTGAGTACTACGAATTACCCACAATGGAGGAATTAACAGCACGGTTAGATGGGGCTTCATAGTTTAGCTTTGTAGATGCTACTAGTGGTTTTTGGCAAATTCCTCTTGACGAGTCTAGTGCTGAATTGACTACATTTAACACTCCTTTTGGCAGGTATTGCTATAACCGTATATTCTATGGAATTTGAAGTGCCCCGGAAATTTCCCATAAAGTCGTGTCGCATTTGTGAAGACTTCGATGATGTTATTACATCTTTTGACGATATCCTTGTCTGGGGAAAGACAAAAAGTGAGAATAATAAACGTCTAGAAAACGTACTAATGAGAGCCAAAACAGACAAACTGAAACAAAAAATCAAATAAGCTTAGAACAAGTGCAGTTTCTGGGGTTTATTCTATGGAAACAAGGAATTAGTCCAGATCCTAGCAAAATACAAGCAATCACTGACATGCCTCAACCCGAGGACAAGAAAGCTGTCAACGTTTTCTTGGTCTGGTGACATTTTGCGCTAAATTTATCCCCAACATATCAACTGTAACAGTTCAACTTAGAGAACTACTTCACAAAGATGTTGAGTGACATTGGGAGACCAGACACAAAATAGCTTTCCGTAAGCTAAAAGGGTTATTGACAGAAATTCCTGTACTGGCTTATTTCAATCCCAGTGACAATATCCCTCTGTCTGTAGATGCTTCAAAATATGGATTTGGTGCCACCATAATTCCGAACAACAAACCAGTTGCATATGCGCCGTGAGCTTTAAGTGATGCTGAAGTAAACTATGCACAAATTGAAAAAGAGATGTTAGGTGTAGTTTATCGATGTGAAAGATTCCACCAATAGAAATAGAAATTCCACCAAGAGAAATTATTTCAGTAACAGATATTGAGGACAAGTCACTCCATAGTGAATGTATGGGTGATTCCGATTCGAATGTGAAATGTGAAAATATTGACAATAGTATCAACAATACTCGGTTAAATCAACATACATTAATTGTTACTTCACGTGGTAGAGAAATCCGAAAACATGTGCGTTATAAAGACTATATTTCTTAATTATGTGACTCAATAATAATGATAATTCTATGTGAAACTATACTAAACATATACGCATGTTTCAATACAATCTATAACAATTTGTTGAATTATAACAATTCACTGTTCTGCTATACAGCATAATGATTCATGAAAGAACTTCAGGATGACGAACTTTGCTATAAAAATGGACTTTGATAATGATTTGCTCTATGGATATAATATCTTTTGCAATCAAACTTGGACTTTTAGTTAAAATGTTAACGCACGAAACATTTCGTAAAGTTAAGTTGAAATGACTAATATTCGTTTGAATACTTACATTTGTTGTGAAGTTGTCACACTGTTAAAGTTAAATATCTACTGTTAGAGAAGTGTATAGTTTTTAATGTTCGTTTCTAGTCAAAGTTCCTAAAAAGGGAGATGTGCTGATTACTCTATTATTGTTAACTAGATTTACTGCCCTTTAATCACTCTACCAATAAAGGGACATTTGCATTTCTTGCATGTCCGCGCGGGTGGCTGGAGGGAGCTTCATGCTGCCCTGGTGCTCTCAGAGCTAAAGGGGACCAGGAAGCCGATCTGTTTGTGGTGTCTGTATTGCGTCCTTCTATTGTCCTGTATTTATCTCGTCTTATATTTGTTTGTTGCCAGTGGTGTCGAGAGTGGTTTCCATCACCCGTTGGGCCGGCACGTCGTCATGTAAGTGAAATACCGTTGAGTACGACGTAAAACCCCAATCAAACAAACAAATGCAGCATGTCCGCCATTCAAGCCTCACATGACTTAGGCTTCCTTTCCAACTCAGTAAATGTTTACCAACATAGTATAGACAGTAAACATCACATTATCCTCATTTTCAGGGTATGTTACGGCGAGTACAGAAGCCATCAAAATATACAAAGTTAGAGACCGATATAAAGTTGTATGAAGCAGACAGCTATATATCCAGATTAAGAGACCAATAGAAAGTGGAATACAGCAGTCAGGTATATATAATAGAGTAAGAGACCAAAATGAAATTGAGTACAACAGCCAACTGTATATGCAGAGTTAGAGATCAATAGAAAGGTTTGTAGATCATCCATGTATATATATATAGATTATATGTACAGCGCGTGATACGTGACGATGTATCAGCTCGAGGTGTCTCAGGTCGGACTGCAGTATCAATCGAGCTCGACGAGCGAGATTGATACGCAGTCCGACCTGAGACAACGAGAGCTGATACAACGACACGTAACACGCACTTTACATATAA
>JAQQZZ010124027.1:9106-28869 GCA_030265115.1 Mopalia vespertina
CATGATTTATCTCAGCAGTCTGAAGTATGTTTCATGAGCATGATTTATCTCAGCAGTCTGAAGTATGTTTCATGAGCATGATTTATCTCAGCAGTCTGAAGTATGTTTCATGAGCTTGATTTATCTCAGCAGTCTGAAGTATGTTTCATGAGCATGATTTATCTCAGCAGTCTGAAGTATGTTTCATGAACATGATTTATCTCAGCAGTCTGAAGTATGTCCCTTTGAAGTACATCTCTGCAGTCTGACATATGCCCCATGGGCCTGAATTATGTCCCAGCAGTCTGACATATGCCCCATGGGCCTGAATTATGTCCCAGCAGTCGGAATATGTCTCATTAGCCTGAATTATATTTCAACAGTCTGGATCTTGGCTTGTCCGAATACTAACTTTACAAATTAGTCCTAACACTTTGTATTTATTGACTGTCCACCGGGCAAATTTTTGTTGGACGATCCACCGTGCCAAATCTTCTCATGATAAATATACCACCATGACACAAGATTCTTTCTTACGATGTTAAAACATCAATTAAATGCCACGACACATCGGTTTCCAGCTGACGTTAGCTCAGAAAGCATTGGTCAACTCAAATTTCGTTTGGATCACCTTGCTTCATCTATATGCAACGATGTGAAAACTTTCGTTCTTCTATGTTAGCGACGATTTGAGAAGGTCGCAGTATATTTGCGCATTATATTGACTTCATCGCATGTTTTTGGAAAGGTATGAAAGATTACAATGTGTGGTTCAATTGACCCATTTGTGCAGAATTTAAGCCTTTATCCTACAGTCCTTAGGCATTCCAGGAAAATCTCAAACGGAAATAATAAGGGCCGGTCTATAGCCACCCAGGTAAATGGAAAATTAATGAGAATAAACAAACTGGTTTTGTAATTATGGGATCTCGTTAGCTTGTCAAGAGGGAGTGGGTTTCCAATCAATACTAATTAGCAGGCAATATCACGTCATTTCATTACTTGCAGTGGCTAGAATCTAAACTAGCCTTTGCGTCAATCTCAGCACACAGTGCACGTCACAACTTTGTGTAATCTTATACCCGCACAGACAAAGACTATTTACTGAAAAGATCAGGATACTTAAATAAATGTCGTTTTAGGGAGGGTTTTTTGTTTTCGCTCTTGAAATTATCTTGTTGCCGCCATGATTGTTATGGCAGGGTAAGTTATCGATAAATGTAACACTAGCGTACACTAGTACACTCGGTAGGAAAGTAATATCCCTCCAGTACTAATTAAAGACAGCATGAGTAAAAAAAGAACTGACTGGAGGGCGATCGGCCCCACAAGTTGTCAACACGATAAATGGAAAATAAATTCATTCACTACCTTCAAGCAACACTCTTAGAAAAATATGTCTCTAATGGAACCTTTAAAGATTCTTCAGTCATGGCTCTGGTGGAACCTTTTATGGTTATGTGTGGAACCCTCCCAGCAACTATATCAAATAACCGTTTTTGTATAGAACAGTCCTCTTTACTAAAGAATCCTCAAAGAACCATTAATTCTATGAGTGTAGGAATGTTCCTGTCCGTTTTTAAAAAAAGATTACATTGCCTGTAATTCTGCCACATTACTCACGTCTGTATTCCTTAAAAGAATTGCTGATTAACTTGGAATGTAGCTTCCTGTTATTAAGATGATGGTTTGGATTTCATTTCACCCAATTCTGCAAAACAGCATCACCGTCATTGTCCGATTTTTACAATATTCATATATGTTGTGAGTACAGTAATATGCATTTCTTTTATGAATTCAATTTAGTTTTTACACAAATAATAAAATGTATTTAAAAAAATGATAATCCTCCCTTGCAAAAATATTTACTTACTATCTTTAGAACGGAAATCAATATAAAAAAACTGTGTGAAGGGATTTTAGATGATGGCTAAAAGATTGTGTGTGCCAAATTTCAAAGACTTAGTGCAAATATTTTACGAGCAATAAACGATTTAAATCTTTAAAATCAAGAAAAACGAAAACTCCCGGTTGTTTTCTGATTACTTTCAATAAATTCAATAAACAGGATGTTTTCTCTTTTTATAAAATAAAAAGGCGAAAAAAAATTTTCTTTTGAATTCATTGTTTGAATGTATAATTTTAACAAAATGTATTTAAATGGCAGTTTTAACTCTGAAATTTGAGTGAAGTTGGCATCATTTATTTTGTTCACACCTTTGTTAATGGCCTTAGTATGAGTCCTACAAGAGGCATGAGTAGTTTGCATAAATGTGTGTTTCAACACACAGACTGAATAGACAACCTTTGTTTTCCACGTCTACTGTTCAGTTAAAATACACACACCCGAACGGTTATGCAATTGATCTGTTGGCCTCTTGCTAATTAGCTTGTGGTAATAGCCAGCAGGTAGTCCCTTCATGTGAGATAATCACGTTAACCACTTCCGCCAGCCGAAACACATAATCTTTAAGGCATATATTGTAGAATTTCAATCTACAAAAAATATCCTAAAATACTTATCTTTTTTTTGTCAAACGTTTTGCGTTATCGAGATTATGAAAAAGAAGATTTCAGAAAGGTTTAAAAAAAATTCCAAATTTGTTCCCTGACTAGCTGTAGAGTCCTTATAGCAGGAGAAACAGACTAAACAGATGTTATAATTCGCTCAGTATCTCAAAGTTATTCCTTTCAACGTGATAGTGACTATGTCTTCCCACAAAGGAAATATCCGGAAGAGTTATAAAGCTATCACCATTATACAGTTCCACACGTCATTATGTAAAAAGAGGATCAACCATGTCTTTGGTTTCTTGGTAATTTTTTCTTGGAATCACACACATTTGAATTCTACACTGAAATTAAACCCCAACCATATCTTTGGAAACTTGGAAATTTTTTCTTGGACTCCCACACAGATGACTTCTAAACTAGAGTAATGCGATAACCATATCTTTGGTTTCTTGGAAATCTTTTCTTGGAATTTGTTTACCTATACCCTTTAAGGGCAAGAGTTTTCCTCTATTGGTCTAGCACAAAAACATCAAATTATCATAATAGCCCATTGGCATGGTTTAGAACAAAGTTTCTTGCATTTTGTTGAAAACTACGAGGGTAAACTTGATTGTTACATAGTGACAATCCCTTAGGAGATGCACGTCTTCAGGCTGTGTGATGTTCAAAATACAATCATTGGGCTACCAACTCGATTTGTTAAATAATCAAACATATTATTTAGATGCGCTCCGAGCTGTACTGCAATCATCGCGTTACTTACGTGGCTCCCTATAGCAAAGCAACACAATATCTCATTCGATTTCTTGTGACAAAAAGTCCCATCTTTTCGTAGCCACAGGAAATAGCACGTTGTTGATAAGCCGTTGGTTATAACAATTTATAACATTATCATGTAAATCAGCATCGTGATGAGCATTGGTATGCCGGACACTTGTGTAAACATAATATACTTATTAACATCGCTTTTATAACGATTATCTTTAGCTCACTTGGGAGCTATTCTCGCCGACAAATGCTAAAGGTTCAAATTGTACATAACAAAATAGCATAAAACGGTATACAAAAATAACATAAAAAGATATACACAATTTACAGATACAAATATTAAAAATATTATTCGAGTAACCTGCAAAGATTGCATTGAAATGAACTTTAATACGTAATGAGATGAATGAAGGAATCAATTACTTAATTCATTAATTAATTAATAAGCTAAACAACTACATAGTGAATTAGTTAATTAATTAGTTAATGCAGATTATTGAATATTAGTATAGGGTTGTATGAATTACATAATGTAGCATGAATTAAGTAAAACTGTTCCCAACAAGCTATACATGGTAGGGATTTATGAGAGAACTCAGATGCAAACAAAATAGAAAAGTAATCAACAGGTAACTTTGGTGTCTAGTGCTCATAATCCCGTGTTAAGTAGGTTTACACCGTGGAACTTGCACTTACATGTAATTCAGTCATCTATCTTAATGATTAAGGTATTTTTAACAGCAAATACATTTTTATGTTGTTTATTGCTTTTAACCAATTGTTATTCTTTATATACTTGGAATGATGGAGCTGATGTAGTCACTGTATTTAACCTCTACAGCGTGTTGCTGTATTTTCTCAATTTAGCCGCTTTTAGAATTTGAACATTTGTGCCAAAAACGGCCACAATAAGCAATAGTTGAAATGAAAGTAGTATAACAACTGTGTTTTGCCTTCTAAATAGGCGTCTTAGAATATTAAGCTGTCTCCCTATATCTCCTATATGCGTTAGGAATGTTTAATTGTTGGGAGGTTGGCAATTAGAACTTTGAACTATAGTGTTAGATCTGTTGGTTGGTAGGCCTTGGGTAACCAGCTGCTATTCTAATCATAACTACAAGGCCTCTTTCATTGAGCTGCCAGGTGTTATTTGTGATGTTACAGTGCTTTATTTGCTAACAAAAAAAATGAACGCTCTAGCTGAACAGATGAAACTGAAATGGTCAATTTTGATGGATGCTAGCCTGCTTTCAACTCAATCCAGTCAATAAATGGTTCTTATTGGGTTTCTCTTCAATTTCAGGAAATTTGCTCGTCCTCTTTGTAATATTAAGGAACATCCGGATGAGATCACGGACAAACTTTTTCCTGGCAAACTTGGCCTTAGCTGACTTATGTGTGGGGCTGTTCTGTGTCTTTCCTAATATGTCAACCTTCCTCTCGCCAAGCTGGATCCTAGGCAGGGTACGTTTTTTCCATTTTATTCTCTTTCATATTTATATATCCGTCGAAGAGGCAAGCGAAATGTACTTTCTCTACAGTAAAATAAATATATATCAGTCAGTTAAAGCGCTGGTCCTGCTAGCTAGACACGAGTTCAAATTTCAATGGAGGCATGTGAGATTTCTCTCTATTCATAACAAAATATAGATCATATTCTTGGAGCGTTAGGGGCCAGCTGACTATATAAAGAGTATTCCACAGTGATGAATGCTTTCCATCCATATAGCAGCATAGTCATACTAAAATCATGAAGAGACACAGTAACCTACCAAACTGATATCTGTTTGGGCTACAAAATATAAACATTATGCTGTGACAATGTTACCATAGGGAAAGGTAGCTCATGTCCCCATTTATGTCGTTATCGTTGCTGTATATCATCTACACTCTTAGAAATAATGGTTCTTTGAGGGTTCTTTAGAAAATATCAAACCATCTGTATGGAACCATAAATGCAAAAACGGCTCTTTAGGAAAGATGGAACCATCTACATGGAATCATTACGGCAAACACGGTTCTTTGATATCATAAGAAAAGTGCCCCATCAGAGCCATGACTGAAGAACCTTAAAGAGTTCCATTAGGGTCATATTTGTCAAACCGTGTACGGATGAAATAGTTCTGAGAGTTCAATCTGATAGCCTCGTGTTCAATGCAATAGAATATACATGTATTATCCTTAATCATTGTCACAACTGAACAGATAAAGACTTTCAACCTAATAAGTTACCGTCATCACAGATGAACAAATAAAGACTTCGACCTAATGAGTTACCTTCACTACAGATGAACAATTAAATACTTCCACCTAATGCGTTACGGTCATCACAGATGAACAAATAAAGACTTCGACCTAATGAGTTACCGTCATCATAGGTGAACAAATAAAGACTTCCACCCAGTGAGTTACCGTCATCACAGAGGAACAAATAAAGATTTCCATCCACTGAGTTACTGTCATCACAGACGAACAAATGGAAGAAGTACCTAAGATCAATTTCGTTGTTTTGCTAATATGACTTCTAAAACCTTTGAAAGGTAAAAAAAAAATGCATTTTGTAGAACTACTTGAAGTGACATGAGAGAAAATATATTTAAGAACGTTATCTGTGAGTAATTTTTAGGAATCTGAAACAAGGGGGTATTACTTATAAATAAAAATGACGTTTAAGTGTTTTTTTCCACTGGACCCTTCAAATACAGACTTCCACCTAATGAGTTACCGTCATCACAGATGAACAAATAAAGATTCCCACCCAGTGAGTTACCGTCATCACAGATGAATAAATAAAGATTTCCATCCAATGAGTTACTGTCCTCACAGATGAACAAATACAGACTTCCACCCAATGAGTTATCGTCAACACATATGAACAAATAAATACTTCCACCTAATGAGTTGTCGTCATCACTGATCAACAAATAAGGACTTCGACCTAATGAGTTACCGCCACCACAGATGAACAATTAAATACTTACACCTAATACGTTACCGTCATCCCAGATGAACAAATAAAGATTTCCACCTAATGAGTTACCGTCATCACAGATGAACAACTAAAGACTCCAATCCAATGACTTACCGCCATCACAGATGAACAAATAAAGACTTCCACATAATGAGTTACCGTCATCACAGATGAACAACTAAAGACTCCAATCCAATGAGTTACCGTCATCACAGATAACAAATAAAGACCTCCACCCAGTGAGTTACCGTCATCACATATGAACTCATAAATACTTCAACTGTTCCGACTCACTTCATTCAGAAACTCAATCCATAAGAACATCTGAATGTTTTAATACCCTCAAGATAAAAATGAACTGTTTATCCGCCAAGAAACTCGTATTATGTGATGTTTCATTTCACTGATAATAAAAGCAAACATGGCCGACTCCATTTTAACAATTGTTCTCTAAATATTTAAACTTACTGGAGCGTTCGAGAGTTGGTTGACACGAACATGGTTTAAAGTGTTTCTACTTCACAATTGCTATATTTAAATGGCATTCGATTCCATTGAAGACTGGCCGCGCTGAGGTTGATGACATTCACATCATGCCTGGGGAGGATGTCGGAACAGCTATTTTTTTAAGCAGAGCGACATGCCTCTTTTTTGTATCTTCGGATTATAATGAGTTGTGTTGAAAAGATATCTGTCGACTTTTTGACACCGCGTCAAAACCCTAGACGCGGGTTCAGATTCGTCGCCAACATGATGGCAGATGTCTTAATTACACAACAGAGGCCTTCATCTTTATTTAAACCCCTAATCAGTATAACAGTTTTGGTCAAAAGGCTAATACATAATATTGATTCTGTTAACTGAAATGAATTTAACATTTCTATTTTTAATTTCAGGCGATGTGTAAAGTATATTACTTTGTACACCAGATGAGTTACACGGCATCTATAACATTATTGACAGTCATCTCAATGGAACGCTACCTGGCCATAATGCATCCGCTCAAAGCTCAACGCATCATTACCAAACGGAAACTGAAAGTAGCTTTAGCGGTTATATGGTTGCTGTCTGCCGCCTATAATGTGCCACAGTTAATCATGTTTGAGACGGTGTATTTCCCAGATGGGGATGTGACTTACTGCTACACCACAGTGCAGGTGGACACGATGAGGACATATCACACCGCTAACTTCGTCATCTGGTATGTTCTTCCGCTCATGTTAATGACCTTCGTATACACTAGAATTTCTGTCATTCTCTGGCGAACGAGTGTTAATAGTCACATGACCTCTGGGGGACGTTCCGGCTGCACTTCCGAATCCACATCCATTAACCTACAAAGCATGGCTTACTCCCCTTTACCACTTAGAATCTCTTTCAAGAAGACCTGTAAAGAATCTACGTACTTAAAAGATGAAAAAAATGATGAATTAAAGGAAAGCTCCGCGTCACGGTCCAACGGAAGCTTTCGCTGTCTGGAGTTAAGAGGGATGGGTAAGCGATTCAAAGTGCCTAAGAGAAATTCTCGTGATTTTCAAACGGAACACATTTCTGAGGACATCGAAAGTGAGACGAAACTAGACCATTTAGAAGATTCATTTTCCACGCCCTCGGATATAGATCGCGGTGCGCGAAACAACACGCCTTCAACGCGCATGCGTGTGGCTCTTATCGTAAGTAAAAGGGGTAAAAATTCTGGTGGAAATTGGTCAGGTCATCAAGTAGAATCTTCAACGTATGTTAGCAAAATTGTTAGACCGGAACTCAAGCGGAAAGGTTCCGGGCGGCGCAGAGACAGGAGTAAATATAGCGCTTTACACGCCCGGCGTAAAGTAATCCGTCTACTCGTTGCTGTCGTTGTCTCCTTCGCTGTTTGTGTTCTTCCGTACCACGTATTAATATTAATGAAAGACTGGGCAACTTCATCTACGGCCACATCTATATTCAGTTTGTTTCCCCCGGTCTCTTACCTCATATTGTACCTCAACAGTGGACTTAATCCCATGCTCTACGCATTGTTTTCCGATAACTTCCGAAGAAGTCTGGCTGAAGTTTTTAAATGTCGTCGCCGGAATCGCTAACGGCGCCATTGCCGAAACAATCGGAAGTCATCCATCACATATGGGTTGTTTATTCTCCAGGAATAACCCTGTGTTATTATGTCTTATGGAATTTAGTCGGTGCATAAATTCCACTTTCTATTTCACGAAAACACGGATAACCAAGTGCCACTTATTAAATGTTGTGATGATTAAAATATTGTGACCATATTTTTTTGTTTAACGAGTCTTACTTTACGTTATTCAATATAAAAGAGAGAAGGGGTGTAGGGGAAGAGAGACAGTGTCATTACCTATGGAACCCGATAGCGGCCATTTCGCAATCGGCTTTAATAATTGTATGCACAAGATCTCAGACAAGCAACTCTGTTTATTAAAATCACATTTTATTGCCCAAATGTGTGTGTCCTTTTCATAGGCTTGTGACGAATAATTCCATGCTACCAAACAATTTTATTTATCTTTAGTCGATAAATTAGGTATTTTGTTCTCAAAATATCGCCGAAGTTTGTTCACTGGGGATCGGGAACACTTTCACTAAATATCGTACGACAAAAAAATATTGTACGATAAAATTTAGTCATGGTAAACTATAGCGGTAAAAATATCGTACGATATTTTATTGTTATACGACATTTTTTTAAAGTGGTCTCTGTACTTCATAATATCCGTATGGTTACGTTTCTGTTATGATAAATGATAGGGCAATAGATATAGAATACGTGACAACAAAAGATTCGAGTGATTGCAGGTACTAGGCCTACCACCCTAATCTAATTAAAATCATATCTCAAAAACACATTCCGTGTTTTGTTTGTCGTTAAATTGAGATCTAACGCAATTGCCTCACTTAAACTGTTCAATTAGTTCAAGCTTCCTGGGGTTCACGGGGCTATGATGAAAGCCAAATTCAGCCAAAACAAGCCGAAGTCGTCCGATATTTTTCCGTGTTGATGTTGAAAGTCACATATAGTAAACAGGGGAAAATTCAACTCCACTCAAAGTTAATTATTTAAATGATGGTTATGATGTTAAAACGCGGTCGGTAAACTTCGGTTCGTCGACGGAAATCATCGGCTTTTACAAACCAGATATGAAAAGCGGCTCTGTGATTTGTCAATTTAAGGAACCATTGACATTGTAAGTAGTCTGATTGCGTTATAGCTCAACATAGCGACATTCAAATCACGGGAAGTGTTTTTGAGATATGATTTTAATTACCTTGCCTACCATCCTTAGCACTTCGCTGTGTACGGTTGGAGACATTGCTATGATCAATCATTACATAAATTTGAGAAACTAGATTAATACTTTCATTCGATCTGGAGTGATTGTTTCCATCAGGGACTGAGGTAGATGGACTGATGGATCAACTGATGTCGATATCTCTATCAACGTTATTGAAGAGAGCACTGCTACCAAACCTTAGACAAAAGAATGCAGAACTGACATATTCAAATGTGTTTACCTCATGTCAACTCGCCAATGTCCAAAAGCTGGAAATAGTTGTTGTGATAGTCAATTCCAAAACACCAAACGTCTCTGGAAATCTACAATACTAGGTATCAAAGGTAAAAATAGGTTTTAATAGTATATATTAGGAATGAAAACATGTCTAGACGCAATTGATAATTCAGTGTTTCGCCTTCGGAAATGACCGAGGAGGAACGCCGCAGGTAAAGCATCTTGTGGGGTTATTATTTCACTCCCAGAGCAAACTATTTTATGTCACAAACATATGTGCCTATAATTGTGGAATTTCCGGCGTAGCGTAGAATACCGACTTGATAACCTCTGAGATCAAACACGTGAATATATTATTACAGCGAATAAATTATGGAATTCATACAGTCTGGAAATTATACAACGCCAAATTTGAAACCGACAATTACTGTTTCCTGTATGCCATTTTTACATAACCAAGCTGCGTATGTAATATTATAACGCAAAATAGTGACTATAGATGGTGATCTATCTAAAAGGTTCAAATAGGTGGTGACGTGCCGAATAGGATAACATTTATTATGACCTACCGACTAGGTTCAAATACATTGTGACCTACCGACTAGGTTCAAATAAATTGTGGCCTATTGAATTAGGTCAGATATGCTGTGGTCTACCGATAGTGTGACCTACCGAATATGTCACAAGAGAGAAAAACGGACAACTGTGTCATGAAACACACTAACAACGAATAGTTTATGGGGATAACAGCTGGTAAAAGACAATCTTCATGGCTAACCTATATAAGAGATGAGTGAGAAAGTAGTGGTTAAGGTTATGTTGGGGTTCTACAGTTTGTACATAACGAAAAACAGTTTATTTCAATGTTTAACCAGACTCTATAGATAATTCATAAATTATGTCCGAGATGATAACTTTCCAAGGTTTCCAAAATGTTGTGGATAGTTTTTCGGAAAGAATCTATCTTCAGAAGAATTGATCATTTACAGACAGAAGATTCATTTGTCAGATATGAAGCAGTTCGTATCGATTGGAAATCGAAAGAGAAGGATATTCCAATACGTCATTTTCTATGTAAAATCTGCGAGTAATTGAGGACGAATATCATTTTTTTAGAAGGTCCTCATGCATTATAATAACCATTATAATAACCATTATAATAACCATTATAAAAATTGATATCAACAGACATTATTTCAGAAACCCTAGCACCTTTAAGCTGATTTACCTACTAACTGTGGAAAACATCAGCCAGCTAAGAACGTTTTGTCCGTTTCTGTCCTTATCTGAAGAACGGAATTCAATTAACTTTTGAAAACTGTTTCCTCTATAGCTTTTGTATAATTGTGCTGGTATCAGTAATTGTGTGAATACACCGCTGTCGTACCCTTGAGTACGCCTACTGAGCAAAACACCAATCAATAAATCTAAAAGCTACTTAAAATGATTATAGCCATCGCTATAGCACAAAATATGTTCTAATACATTCTGTCTAGTATACACAAATGAAAGTTGTCGATATTGGTTTGTATGACCCCTATGCTCCGTGTTCACTGCTCAAATCATTAATCTTACACTCGACAGACTATAGCGTTTTCATTTTAACACACCAATAATCTATCAATATCAGACATAGTAACCAAGCAAAACTGAGTAAATACCTTACCGCACCAAAGTTAATATTGTTGCAGCAGGGAGAGCAATTGACTTTGTTTGGATATCAGATGTGGACTGTTTTTCAAGAGAGAAAATAAGCATAAAGATAACAGCATTAATACATTGATCACAGGCTGTGTACACTTTATCATTAGTAACTGAACGAGATCCATAGTGTCTTGTCTGAAACCAATCAAAATCTCCTGGACGGACTAATATGATTAGCGAAACATACTGAATCTCAATTTGATTTTCAACATGGCTATTACACATAGTAAATTACACAGTTAAAGGGAAAGTAAATATTCATTGCACACAGGCACATGAACTTTGACACTGAAACGGAATGACAGATTGACCGACTGACTGATCGATAAATCGATCGATTGATTGATTGATGTTTTACGCCGTGCTCAATGGCATGGCGGTGTATTCCAACAATAATTGCCACTAGCCCAACCATAAATTGTCAAGAGTTTTAATACTGTTGGACAATTAATTCTTCCACAGCGCTAATTAAGTAACGTGACCTGACTCATTACCGTTTCTTTTCACATTTTCAATTCAATCACTAGGAATTAGTATTTCTCGTAAACCCCAGTTGGCCGGACGCAGTTTATGCTTTGCTACATATTCCCCTTTTCACCTGTTCAATCAACTTCTCTGTTTAAGATGGCTTTGCGTCACACAAGTCTCCGGGCCTGTTGAAAGGTAACTAGCGTGATGCTTGTCATTTAAACAAAATCGCTACAAGTGGGAGTGCATTATGCTACTTTCATTTAGTTGGGTCTTTCACACTACCGACATGGACATTCGATTGACAATAGTGTGGCATGGTAGACCCCGATCAGAACGTGTATGTGCAGGTTCGCATTAATACGATTACAACATGCTTGCTGGTAGAGCCATTGTGCCAGAAACCTTTTTACTTTTGGAAAAGATAAAGGAAATGTAACATCAATTATGATAGCAAAACAATAATGTGTCCCTGTGACAGTGCATAACGTATAGAGGAAGGTTCGTAGCTTTTATCTGGCTGAAAATCGAACATCTGCAGCAAAAAATTGTATTTAAACAACTGAATCTTGCCACAACACAATACTGGCATCTCAAAAACGTGTTGATCACGATTACTTAACACAGTGTCGAAGTCACGTCAAGACTTGTGAAATGAAGCAAGGTCGAGTGGGAAGACTGTCCGTGGTGCATATTAATGACCCCTCGTTATCACCTCTTATTAGCGTGGGAAGAATATGAAGCTTATGTTATTATTACTGGTATGTGTGAAGATGTTGGTAAAGGAGCTGATAAGAGTTTAATATCATGTATGACGTATTACCCCGCACCTGACGAAATTCAGTCCGTCTGACGCGATGTCTGTCACGTTTTCAGAGTAAAGAATAGCTAGGAGAAAAGTAGCCACTTGTTATTTAATAATTTTTTGTTAAAGATTCATATGGAAAGAATTTTGGAGCTATAGGGATATTCATAATGTATGACGGCGCGGAAAGGCCTATTTCCCCTTATGGACTGGCATAATTCAGTCAAATTAAAATCCGATTTAAAACGCTCCCCGTGTTTTGTTTGTCGCTATTGAGATCAAACGCAAGTTTTATTCATAGCAGATGAGTAAAATGCCCATCTATAATCAATAAACAGAAAAAGGGTTTCAATCGCTCTCCTATTTATCTCCCAACAATATTGTGAATCACAAGCATTGTGTCAACAGTACTATATCTCCCTCCAAATCTACACTGAGCATCTCCCAAAGTATCCAACTCATTACTCCAATACATTAGCCAGTTGTACAAATGTCGTTGAGGCTTTTGGGATGCTTACAAGAGTTATGCCCCTGTAATTATATACTAGTACTTCGTTTATCCCCCCTTTTTGCAATGATTTGTTGCAAATATAACAAACTGAATTCCATAAAAATAAAATTTATTTTATAGTTGCCGCCTGAAAAAAAATGCCGCATATTACAACACATGTCGTGACATTTTCACAGGGGCATCTAAGTTGAATGACAATTAACATTCTCACTTCAAGATTTGGTAAAAAATGAAAATGTTATTAATTAAAATGTAATACATCGAAGTTTTTTTTTTGGTGTCTTGTCGATCACCAAAGTAATCTTTATCGACAAGACAATAACCTTTTAAACTGCTCCGACGTTTACCGAGGAAGGTGATATATCCAGAGCTAGCCCTCTTTGTTCTACCATTAAGTATTGTGAACCTATGTGATTTCCATAGATCTAGTAACCGCTTACCAAATCCAGTGCAGACATTAGCTATCGATTTTCTCCACTTGATTTGATCATCCTCTATGTAATTAGTACACACTGTGGCTCAAAGGGTTTTAACGGTCCTGGAAGGGCATCGTTTTTAACAGAATCTGATTCCATCCCCACTGTACTATTAGTCAAGAACAGAACAGTCTTAACAGCATCATAAGACCCTGGGCCCCTTGGCAAAGTCTGGGGGAAATTGATTTTGGATATTGAAATGGTGGCGTTGTAGAGCACGGTGCTTATATATGCTATACATATCTCAAAGTATAACACTTGTAACTTTCCAAAATAATTATTTGTTAAAACAAATCATTTTACAAAACGAACTTTCGTTTTCGCAAGACAGTAATAAATCAAGAATACCAACACTGCATGAACTTGTATTTAATTGCAAAGATAAACAGTTACTTCTAACTATATTACTGACTTCTAAATACGTTATTGATTAATAAGGAGATAAAAAGCGTGATATATGAAATAGCTTGAATATCCTCAAAAAATAGATTTATATCATTTAATTGAAAATATGATTTACAAAAAGAAAAAACAGCACCTGGAGTGAAATTTTCCACATCGACCACAGACATTTATCTGAACTAGAACCTTTAGAAGTATATATCTTAATCCTAAATAACGAAAATACTGATAGCATTTTGTTGTCTGTAAACCTCGTCTGCATCAATGTTCTATTTCACTCATACACAACAATTTTGGAAGTCTTACATCAGAAAATGACTGGACAGAAACATAAACAAATGTTTTTGTATGAGCTGTTTTCTTTCTCACGCTGATTGTTAAAAAGTTTTTTACGGTAGCCATTTTGATTAACCTCTTTTGTGCAAATGCTGTATGCTAGACGTCTTTACCACATTCTGTGTATATTTTAATTGAATGAAAAATGGACATCCATGTGTTTTGACTTTAAGATTTGTTTTCTCCACTGCAAGTTATAAAACAATAAACATATATAGCTTAGTCTGAGGACACTAAACTCGTGGGGCCCCTGAGCAACTGCAGCGTGCCCATTCGTTAAGACTGCCCTGGTAACTAACAATCAATACCATTCCATCTTGGGCGTTTTTATTAAACAGTTGGGTAAGTCCACAAATATATCATTGCCAACATATTTATAGAGCCGAGCATTCTCTGCAGGTATAAACAGCAACCCTGTGAACAGATGATTTCTTTTTTAATTTTGAGACCACTTTTTATGGAATTTAAGTACAACAATGGTTTCCTTAACGATTTCTATAATTTTGCAATTAACATAGGTTATGCATTTTGCCTCACGAAGATAGCCAATCTTCATCCGCCATATATCGTCCGCGTATAGCTGGTGTACAAATACAGCCAGCTACTTCAAATGTCAGAATACACAGAACCAATCCAACATTCAAATAATCCAATTACGTCAGTTTTTAATGCCT
The DNA here is from genome assembly GCA_030265115.1 of Mopalia vespertina. Classification (NCBI taxonomy): domain Eukaryota; kingdom Metazoa; phylum Mollusca; class Polyplacophora; order Chitonida; family Mopaliidae; genus Mopalia; species Mopalia vespertina. The sequence continues at coordinate 24,239 of JAQQZZ010124027.1, forward strand.
TGAAACAACAATTATGGGCCCTGGAGTTTCTCATTGAATGCCTCGTGTTTGTTCCAAGCACCATACTCCAAATTGGGTGGGTCGGAATACTTTCATCAGATTGATGGACGCCATCAAGTTTGAACAAAGCCATGATACACCTCTGCCAAGCTACTATATACGTGATTAAAGGAAAAGGGAAAGGATATCGCTACATGTATACATTCAAAATGGCACTATAGGTTTATGACCAAGCGGGCTGTACGTAAGGCATGGAGATAAGCCCGCTTCCGGTTTTAATGAAATGACCTCCATGCATTACATCTGGGACCAATATAAGAATTGTTCCCAGCTTACATACAGCCGGCTTGGTCATAAACCAAGACCATTTTGTATGTCTAAATGTAGTGATATTCGCTAAAACGGCGTAAATTGTGTGGTCGTAGCAAGACAAATTACACCTGTATAAATACACCGGGACTATGCTTTGATGTCATTCAGCTGTAATTCCAATTCCCTTCTTAAAGATACCAGTCACCCCAATGAAACAAACAAACAAATTATAAAGATACTAACAAATCATTTTTAAATGAATAAAATTGTTCAATTTTATGTTGTCCTACATAATCCTTTTTCATATTTTTATGAACCTGGGCTTTTTGTTAAAGTAGAGTACTGGTAGACAGTAATGGTGCGGGTTTATCCCAAAGTTCCCAGTCTGCGTTAACAAGCTAGATGGTACTTTATGGTTACAAAATGTTAACTAACAAACAGCAATGCTAATTCGATTGCAAGTGCAATACCGATTATTGTCTTTGAAAATAAACAATAAAAAATAAGTTTAGGTCGAAAATCAGTGGTCTGTCCCTTTAAGTTACACATTAAACGTAAAGCTCAAATTAGCAAAAATTCGTCAAGATGATTATTTCTGTTAAATATATTGGTATCTCTTTTTGTGGAGGACTATTTTGTAAACAAAAACATTCTCAACCGTGATTAATTTAACTCACGAATTTATATGGAGAGCATTGCGTCATGGTAAAAATTTAGATTTTTTTCCCACTGCAGAGAGAATTAAGTCTCTTTAGTCTCACACATATTCAAAACATGGAGATCATCGGTTCTGGATATATTTAACTACACTGAAAGTTTTTGATGAGATTTGTCAATTGTCTTGACGCTTTGAAAATATTCTAAGTGTGAAATAATTGCACCAGAGATACAAGAATGCCACACCAACAATGCAATACAAGAATGCCACAACATATCAGCTGATACTTTCTACTTAATGCTCTCCGACCGCCCAACTGGACGCAGATTGAAGTCCCGTTGCTACATAGCAATATCTGGTAATTACCATTTCAATAGGACTTCTAGTTTTCTGGCCGGAGCCGAAATAATGTTAGAAACGCAAACAAATTAAATAATCACAAAATTACTCAATAATCATGTAAAGTTTTAATTCACAAAGGAACGGTATAATTTTCATAAAAGTAGACAAAGATAGCAATGCAGGCTTATATATACCTGTAACGGTTAATACTGATTAATATTTGAAAGTTAAAGTAAAGCATCTATACAAGCTCTGTTTATCTATTGTTAATTCACTTAAACCACTTTCAGACGAGTATTGTCGTTTCACGATGCAACTATAAGAAATTAATGAATCGTAAAACCAAATATCGAGTAAACATGTGTAACGTGTATATCTGAAACTCAATAGTATTACTGCGGTGAGAAATATCTTTATGATCGCTAACCCTGCTCATTATTAAACAAACACTGCTCCACCTTTTTGGAAAAATGATTTGAGATTAAACGGTGTAATTAAAAGCATTTGAGACAGATGGAGGCGTACCAGTCCAGTGGACGAAGGAAACCGCGCTCGATGCCATTGGCAACCAAGACAAAAACAAAATAGAGTAATACTTGCTCTGCAACACGCATAGTACCCAAAAATATACAATTTCTCATCACAGACGTAACTAAATATACAAATATTGTCATGTCTTTATGTCAATATTTACAGTTAATATTAAACAAACCCATGTGTATTTGGTCTCCTAAACAATGATCCACAAACAGATCACTTGGACTTTGCTCAAGTTTCTCTCCACATATTAAGCATTTAAACCAAAAACAAACAAAAAAACAAGCTTACAATACATGTAATACATTGTAGCTACCAGATCCATCAGCTGAAGGCTCCTTAAGAACAGTTTATTCCTTCATAGTGTGACTATGTTATTCTGAGGCATTGTGTTGAATGTAATGACACCCTTCCACTGTAAGTGAAGGCTGCATTACAAGTTATAAAAAAATCGGTTAATTATCAAGTTATTGTCTTCATATCCATTGCCTTAAGATTCCAGTTAACAGTGAATTTGTTTTGCCTGTATTGTGTTCACAATACAAAATATGCAATGGCTACCATATTGTTTTGCATAACTTTATGAATTAACAGAAAAAGCTTAGTTTGAAGTTAATAGCTGAACTTGCTTTCTAGTTATGTTCACAAGACAAATTACAATCCCATCTTCAACAGGATGAGACTATTTCCCAGGTTCAGGTTGGACCATGAATGTGTTGTTAAGTTGTTATTTTCACATCACAAACACATCAAATTTGAAGTCGATCCTTGAGTTTGTTTTCAAGCTAGTGTGTTGACAAACATTTGTGAAAGAGAGCTGGAAGGAGGGACAGAAGGAAGGACAGAAGGAAGGACGGATAATACAATTTCTAAGGTCACCTCCCCTCCTTTTAAAATCTCAAAGTGGGGGACAAAACTCAACAACAATAATTGACCAGACAATAACATGCAAAACAGAACCACCACAACAGATCAACTGTGTTGCCCTTTATCTGGGAGAGCACCATGATAACAGGATTGAAGCTGCATCCAACTACCTGCTCAAAATCAGGATCAATTCAACATGAACTTTCATAGAATCTATGTGAACAGATGCAGTTCCAGACAGTTGATGTTGTTGAGAATTTACAACTTCAGCAGTCCATACAGATAAATTCTTAGTAGAAAAGATAGGTATTATTCAAAATAAATTTCATAATAACATGCATAGCTGACCAATCATTAACACAAAAATATACATGTCTCAAGAAAAGACTCCAAGAGGTTGGAATTTGCTTATTTTGCTGCTCCTCACACGTTTTTCAAAAACTGGTAAAATTTCTTTGGCTTGAAATCTAACTGCAGTTAAACTCTCAATAAATTATATTTCTCAGTGTCTTGGATAGTGGTGGAAACCACTGGGAGAGCCTCTAATAATATAGTTTATTTATGTTTATATATATTAAATGGACACCACTATTTTTGTGACAACATGTCTGAATATCAATCTTAAAACAAGCCCACCAATAACCATACAATAAATTGGTTACAGCGCGAACAAAATGAAGATATATTGGAGAAGGAATTAGCATTCTTTGGTACATTGTATGTATGGAATTCCATAAAGAGGAATTCCACAATTCAGTCACACAGTTATATAGTAAGGCATCACTTGTGACAGGAATTCTTCCAACTTGTTCAAGTTCAAGATACTTACGTAAAAAGCATATGTTTGAAGTGTTATTAAAATTCCAATATAAAAAGACTTAAAAACAAGCATCTAATAAAGTTCCCAGAGAAGGTCTCTGCCATCTAGTAACCCAGGAGTTTAATTGGTGTTTACACCAAAACATAAATTCGTTTGCTTAGGAGCTACAATACTGTCACAACTACAATGCAGCAAAAATCATTTAGAAATGAAATATAAGGTGATTTAGTAACAAAAAGATAAGAAAGATCTGGTTGTAATAAAATATGTAAAGCGTGTGCAAATACATGGAATTTTCTGCACATTGAATAATTTGACAGTATTTCCCTTGAACTTGTTGATTGCCAATTATAAGAACATATTGGAGACTTCCAGATTCACCGAATATTGAAACAAAATGAATAAAATATTTCCTGGTTATCTTCTTAAAGGCGAATACGGAAGGAACTGCAAAAAAAAAAAAAGACAAACCATTTAAAATCTATGCATACCAAAAACGACATAATTATTAAACATTTTAGTAGATTTTGAACTAAAGGACACAATTTGGACCAAGGGCTTAGTCAGAGGGTTGTCCACTCGTCATTTGGACACACTGAATTGAACAATTGCCTCATTTGGACACCCTGCTTTAAGAAACTTTAACATGCTGGAGATAGGGAAACTGTAAAATTGGACAACCAGTTACTTAAAAAGTGAAGCAAAATTACCATTTTGGACACCCTTCTTTTGATTTCTGGCTAAACCCCTGATCTGGACTGCTTCACAGGCGCTTGTCTCGAGATGCCCACATGAGTATTTATAATGATCTTGATTAAATAAATATAAGAATAAAGGTTGGAGACAGTGATTTTGGCCAGATAGTACCCAGTCATGAACAAGATTCACGCTACTGGCCAGATATACTAGTACCCAGTCAGGAACAAGATTCACATTACTGGCCAGGTATACTAGTACCCAGTCAGGAACAAGATTCACACTACTGACCAGATATACTAGTACCCAGTCAGGAACAAGGTTCACACTACTGACCAGATATACTAGTACCCAGTCAGGAACAAGATTCACACTACTGACCAGATATACTAGTACCCA